>JANIJG010018810.1:58070-103102 GCA_024611175.1 Megaceryle torquata
GTGAAAGGACGAGGGGCAATGGTTTTAAATTAGAAAGGAGTGGATTTAGATTAGAAATAAGGAGGAAGTTCTTTCCCTCGAGAGTGGTGGAGCACTGGAACAGGTTGCCCAGGGAGGTGGTTGAGGCCCCATCCCTGGAGACATTCAAGGTTGGGCTTGACGAAGCTCTGAGCAACCTGCTCTAGTTGAGGATGTCCCTGCTCTCAGCAGGGGGGGTTGGACTGGATGACCTCTAGAGGTCCCTTCCAACCCAGACATTTCTATGTTTCTGGGGTTTTTACCCTCTTCTTGAACAGCTATACAGTTTTTAAACTTGTTACATATGAATACATCTTTCATTTCAATAACTCAATACATTCTTAAAAAAAGGTCAATTTTATAAGCCAAGGTAATGCTGACCTGGAGGGGAAAAAGAAAAGAACTAACTAACCAACCAACAAAAAAAAACCCAAGCCATGACAAAGTGACTCACCTGAGGAGGATTAATTCTGTTTGAATGGGGGAAAAAAAAACACCACACCCGAAACACACTCCTCCCATCATTCAGATGCTTCCTACTATCCAATTATTTAATTTTGTAACACATGAACATTTTTATGTAGGATTTGGTTTTACAAGACCGACTATATTTGTAGAAGAACTAGAGAACTACCAAATTCCAAATAGGTCACCAGCACAACTATGCATTTCATTTCCACAGCACAGTTCTTCTAAATTGAAGGCACATGTTATAGCCAGAAGCAGCTATCTTCTTTCCAGACATTACCTTCTGACAACTAAACACTAGTGGCTGATGAGGGAAGGGGCCACCATTGGCCAGAGAGCACAGGAACTCTGGCAGCCACGTTCTGAAAGAAAACATCTTTATCATTACAGATGCTCCTACTATCCTAGCTCTTTCCCCTCCAGACTAATTTCCTTTCTCTGAGCTTCATTCGACACCTTCTACCCCTGCCTGATATTCTCCAGTATCAACCTCTTTTAAGCTGTCTCTTCATCCTTTATATGGGCAGGGATGGTCACTGGGGACACTCTCTCCCGGCTCTCAAGTCCAATGCTGCTGCACCAGCTGCTTCTAGTCCAGAAAAGCAATGACAAGGGATGCCCTCCTTTGTGAAGGCAGTAGCCACTAATACTTCTGAATGTGTATACATCTATATCTACACAGCAATTTTCAGCTATATTTCCCCACCTTGATGAGAATTTATTTTTTTCAAAATAATGATAAAAGGCATGTGTCTGGTCTCTGGACAGTATTCAAGTCCAACTCTTATCTACAAGGCATGAAGCAATGAGAGCAACTGAAAACTTGGAAAATTGTTTTAATTTTGAACAAAACCATTTCTTTGCCTATAACATTCCCTGAGACTTTTTTTTCCTGCAAGTTCAAATTCAAATCAAAGTAGATACCTGGCATGGAAAATATGAATAAAACACCATTAAAATGTAACCCAAAATAATTAAATAAAACTTTAAACCAAAAATCCTCATTTATCATCAAGGAACTCTAATAGCAGGTGTGTCTGCCAGCTCCATATATATTACACATGAACAGAGAGTTTACAAGTACCAGAACTATTGACTAATTTGGTATCTCGAAGTATGATGGATTAGCTCCTGTTAAAACTTCTATATGTAATAAGTTATCTTGCTTTTTCCAGACTGAAGAGATGTATGATTACTGATACCAGCTTTAATAAACAAGTCAATAAGGCATAATTTTTGAAAAGAGCTACAGACATGAAATTCTACTATAGAGTCCCCCACACCAGTATAAATTAAGTATTGGGGCCCAGAGATGCCAGAAACTAATTACAAATTTAATTTGCAATGTCATCTCTCCTCAAGACAGAAAAATGAAACGTGTTTTTCAATGACCACCACATTAGATCACAGAAATACATGTACAATTACATTAGATTTTGAAGCTCAGTTTCTTGATGCTTCATGGGTAAGCAGCTTACACTGTCAAGACTGCAAACAAACAACTAAAGTCAGAATTAAACCAACTACACTGCATTCTACTTATACTTTTGATATGGTATAGTCTATAATACCGTAAAACAGGTTTGTCTTCAGGCAACACAGAAGTTGAATTTAAATATTTTTCAGGCTTGAAATCTGTTTTTTTTTTAATCAGACTATTTTAAAACATGTAGCTCAACTTTTTATGCTGTAAATTAATTTTACAAACAAAGCATCTTAAGACACGTGATTTAAAGAGCACAATGACTGCATACACAAAAACATTACTTGCCTTCATATGGTGTGTCCGGAGGTCCTGCTATTTCTCCTCTTAATTCTGTAAAATTCTCATCTACAAGATCTACTTTAATTTGATTTTTGCTCGTCTTAAAAATAAACAGAGAAACAAAGAATCATAAGTAAGCATTTGACATACAGATTTCCCCCAAAATACGGTATTTTAAATTTTTAGAACAGCAGTGAAAAAAATTTTCAAAATATAGTAGCCTAAAGTGAATATCCATCTTCCAGCTGGAATTTTACTTCATTAGAAATAGTCTATTTGTGAAGCATTAAAAAATTTCAATACTATTTATATTACACTTAAAATAAGCAAAACTACCCATTAATATCTGAAGTTTTATTTTTAAATTGATTACATTTTTAAAAGATCATGATCTTTCAAGCCAGCTATTAATTCTATAGATCTTAAACTGTAAGATTAAATTGAACAAGTTACACATATGATCTGTGTTTTTTAGTTGGGTATTTTTGTTTGTTTAGAGCAATTTAATAATAGACAATTGTCACTTTCAGTGGAATACAGAAGAACTTGCCCAAATGGAATGCTCACTATTTTTAAACAATCTGACAATCTAAACAGAATACTTTAGTCTTGCTTAAGATCACATCTATCTTGAATATTTAGGCATAAGGTACAATTTATTTATACACTCAAATTTTATTGTCACCTCCTCAACATTTTCACACCCCCTATCAACTTGCCTAGAAAATAAAACCACTGTATTTTGATACTGAAAAAACAAAAACATATGTTTTCCAGAAACAGATTCTCAGAAGTGTTTAGCCAGAGCTACTCATTCCATTGAATTTGCCTTCCAAGTCCAGAGAGCAGTATTAGAGAAATTCATACAAATCTTTCAGCCACTGTCTTTGGGGGATGCAAAGCAGTGTCTCCTCTTAGAAAAACATACCAAGAAATTTTTTGAAGTAAGCAATTACAGGTTTGTCCATTTTGATACTTCTGTGTACCATGCTGACTGACTGCAATACAGATTTCCTGAATCCTACTTTATTTTTTTCCAAGCACTCATAAAATCTTCCCAGATCTTTTAAAATTGTTCCAACTAGTTCTAAGCCAAAAAGCCCACTGAAGCTGTGCTTCTCCCTCGAAGCAAACCTGGTTGCTGACAGCTATGAGAGAAGAGCTAAGTCAGATAAAGCTGATGGTTGCCATAAACTAGTTCTTGGATCAAACTACCAGCAATGTGAGCTGTTAAGGGTGCAGAATTCAATCATTACATCTGTAGATTACATCTACTTCCTTACTGTAAATGTTCTATAGATTCAGTCCCCCCCATCATAGAGGGTGCTCTTCTGACCAGAGATGGTCACAAATAAAGAAAAAATGAAAGTAAAAGAGTTTTACCATGTAGATAAAAGTTCCACTAAATTAGATGGAAAAAGCTCCCAAATCATCGTTATATTATAGTCACACATATTTGTCTTTAAACATGGTAAAAATCCTTCAACTCACACAAATGAGCTGACACCTGCAACTGTTATGTTGAGGCTCTCACTGCCTCATTGTACTGCACTTTAAAAAAAACAAAGATTCAACTACACTACAAATTAAGAACACACCCTGTACATCCCAAATCAAAAGCCAGTTAAATACTATATATAATAGTTCTGGTTTATTAATTTATATCTACAAACTAGTTTACTGTTTTACACTCAGCATGTTTTCTGCTACTGTTCATGTAAGCTGTCTATCAGAAAACAAGCACAACAGTCTTATATCAAAGATTTGTTTCCATAATACTAAACAGCAGGACAGACTGACCCAGTGAGACAACCCTCCCCAACAGCCAGGCACTGTAAGAACTCCCCCACACGAATCCAAACTCGGTCATAGGCAATGCATTCCTCTTGCAAACTTTCCAAACCCCCTTTTAAATGTTTTGCTCTCAGTATTCTAACTGGCAGCTCATTCCACCACCTCACAATTGTTAAAAGCTTTCTAAACTACCATTTAGGTAAAGTTATAATCCATTATTGCCCACCTGTGACAGCACTGCTTCCCAGTTTCAACAATTTTAACTGTATCTCTAGTATTTATTCTCCTCACAAAATGTATGGTATTTATTCTGATTTCCCTTTTCAGCCTTTATTTTGGTCTAAAAAAGCTGAAATGTTAATGTCACCATACTGCTTAAAAAAAAATTCCTCCACTCCACCTCCCACAATCACCTTGCTAACCCTATGTAAAAGGATTTAGGAGAAGTCTCAGAATCAGTGCCATGAACACTCTGTAGCACTCACTGAAAATACACCACAGCCAGCGTAACCCAAGATTAAATTTGCCTTGTTCCATGGCAGCATGACACAAGGCTCAGATAAAGCAACAGACACACGTCAAGGCTTCTGTGGAAGTTTCCATCCACTGCAGTGACTGCGCTGGGCCTTCTCAAGAGGTATTGCCCCTGCACATTACCTCTTAGTTCACAAAGCAACATCTAGGTTTAAATATCCAATACAGTTAATGAATCATCAAAACTACCTCCTCGGGTAATGCAGCCATTCTAAGGTTCTCCTGCTCCCCTGTCAACTTCACCTGGTAAGCTCCAAGCTGACAGCAGCAGTTCTTGTTCTTTGCAAGTAGACCCATAATTTCCCATCTTGAGGACTGAAGCAATAGGAAAAGGGATGAATTATCAATCAAAAATCCGTAGTTAACCATGCTGCAGCTTGCTTAATTTTCTACTTAGTGTTTCACTTTTCTTCATTGCCTTGCATACTACTGTAGCAGCCTGGATATTCACCTTCATATTCAATTTCACCTAGTAGCATACTAGCTGTTTTCCACTACAAATTCTTCCTGACTCCATAACTTTGGTAAAGAGCAAACAAACAAAAACCCCATTGCTAAGCTCAGTTTCTTTCAAGAGTCATTTCCCCCATTTGAGGTGACAGCTATAGGTTTAGTAATAAAAGCAATCTTAAAACTCTTATTTCCTTTATACAGAACCTTGAGGAAAAATGGCAGGCTATATGACACTATTTCAGTTGTAATGATTAGTCAGGTTCGTACTTATATTCTTCCATGCCCTCCATATAACAAATGCTTTTTATTTACAGAGATGAAAAAAATCTTTTTCATGCTATTCTGATAGACTTTTCAAGGTGCAGCTCGGCCTTGACCTTGCCAACTCTTGTTTCTTCCTTTATCCCTGGAGCAGTAACAAATACTTACTTAACTGTACTGAAGTGATTATTCATCCAATTAAATTTGGAGTGTTTTCCTACAATATTTCCCCTTAATGAGGATCACACTGGATAAAATTACTTCATTTTAGCAGCTCTAACAGAACAAATCCCTGGTCTCCCCAGTAATCATCCGAGCTGTCTCTAAAATGTTACCAACAGTAGAGTTCTCCAAAAGCACAGCTCTGACACCAATAATCTTAGCACAGAATTTATGAATCAATTTGAATCTCACAACACAACCTGATTTTCCAGAAGCAGGTCTTCTACAAAGACCTCATTACACTTCCATGCCAAATCTAAAATAGCATCACCTCCTGTTGATTCAGTAACAATTCAGTGACTAAATCACTGGGCTAGCAACTCCTGAAATATAAGCCAAGCCATCACTAGCAGCATTTATTTCCATAGTCTCAAACTTTAATTCTGTAACAGTACAAATCCCACTAGCATTTCTCACCGACACGAAAACTCTCCACCAACACAGACGTCCTTTGCTAGGAATCTACAAGTCCAACACTACACCAGCAGAACCTCCCATCATCACACCTGAAAATTATTTTCACCAAGACTAATAAAAAAAGGGAAAAAGAAGAGAGGAGGAGTAGGAGAAGAGAGAGAGAAGAGTGTGTTAACACAACACATTACACAATGCATGATGCCACTCCCTCATCTGTTTTTCTTCATATTCTAGTCATATTATGCATAGCCTTTTTTTTCCTTTTTAAATGCATGCACTGCTTCACACTAGGGCTCTGATCAAAAGATTTATCATCTCTTAGACTATCCCAACTGCATTTATGCATTGTTATAGTCATGCTTACCCAATTCTATTCCACCTTGTGGAGATTAAACCCAAGCATGGAGATTAAACTAAAAGAGTGAAGCAGAACAATTGGGGAAGACTCATATAAGGCACTTTTATCCATTACAAAAGCCTTATCTCTAGAAGAAACCCAAAGGAATAGGTCTTTCATGAAGAGTCATTCTGTGGGCAACTCCTGAAGATTGAGCATTCAATCACATTTATCACAGTAGCTACTGATCGATAATATTTTCACTTCTCTTTGTCTGCCTCTTCTTTAAAAAAAAAAGAAAACAACAAACATACAGTGTAATTCTAAATATCTGAGTATCTCCCTTGTACAGAACACACAATCCACTCCAGTGGTTGAAAAGTAAGTTCTGCCACTGTGAAGACTATCACACTCTTCTCCACTTCTTCTAATCCTTTTAGAGAGCATCTGTCGACCTTGCAATATTACTCTCAGCAGACAACAAGCTCTTCTGGTCTTTTTATTCACCACAGTCTATAGTCCTTAACACAGAGTTGCTCATTAGATGGCCCTGCCTTCTTCCTGCAGTTAATCCACCCTTCCTCCTGAGCCTTCCATGCCATCTCCTCCTCTTTTCTAATCTGCCTTTAAAAAACCTCTTATTTATCTGTTATTCATGACCTATTTTTTTTTACTAATACAGTACTTCCAGTCTTAAAAAAAGTAATAATAAAGTTTCCCATCTTAGAAGATAAAAAAGCAAAAAGAGAGCCAAGACAAAACTATAACATATAGACACCACAGGAGCATACTAAGACAAAAGCTGCACAGTTCTTTTGAAGATTTATTCCCCCCACACAAAATATTATTTATTAAAAAAATATAAAGCACACATACCAAGTTCAATCTTGAGGTAAGTCTACCTCCTGAAGAATAAAGATAAATTACTTTTTCTTGTAATAGAAATAGGAACTACAAGTGCATCAGAATTTTTTTATGCTTTCTATAAAGCCTCCAAATTCTACAGTTATATTGATAAGTAGGAAATAAAAAGTTAACCTCCAGTAATGCCCATTATCAGAGGTGGCAATGTATGGATACCGATAGGTTTAACCAAAAATGCAGGAACAAGATGTTTCTAAATTATTTTTTTGTTAATTGCATGGCCAGATGTTTTTGACATCTATGTTGAACTCTAGAAGAAAAACAAACAAGCCCCACAACACACACACCAAAAAAACCAAATCACACTTC
The DNA here is from genome assembly GCA_024611175.1 of Megaceryle torquata. Lineage (NCBI taxonomy): Eukaryota > Metazoa > Chordata > Aves > Coraciiformes > Cerylidae > Megaceryle > Megaceryle torquata. Next base: position 65,573 of record JANIJG010018810.1, read on the forward strand.
ACCACAAAACAAAAACCAAACCGCAAACCAAACCCTAAAACCCCAAAAAAATCCCCCACACTTCCATGTCAGCCACAGCTACAAAAGACTTTATAAATTTAATACTGGATAATAATGGCATACAAAAAAAAAATTCTGTATGAGGTTGTTCTACTTCCTCCCCCAGTGACATTATCTTAACATTAGACCTTCGATCCCTGCATGATAAAATTACTCTAAAGAAATAGAACAATGCATCTATTAGTATATATACTATCTTTTAAACTCTTGTGGTCAGAACAAAAAAGGAGAAGAAATTATGTTTATTAGCAGTATTAATAGCTTTAATTCAGCAGATTACTTTCTTAAAAAAAATCAAGTAATGTCAAAATGAATTATTACTTTTATGTTCTAAGTGTATCTGTCTCAATTTATATGTTCTGATACCACATGCAAAATTTATCTCAAATATCTCTGGGTATAAATGCAGAGATGAAAATAAGGATTTATAAAAACAAAACACACCATACAAACAAAAAACCCCACACTAAACAGAATGAGCTGTGGAATTTAAAACCCAATGGTTACTTCTGAATAACTGTAAAAACAAAAACGCACACTCACAAAATCCTGCTATTCCATACAGCAATTCACTATCTGCAGTCAGTGATTTTTATAGGTCTTGTAACATGATTTTCCTCCATCTTAAGAGGAACATACTCTATACCTGATAAATATTAATGTTTTCTGTTAATTTCTTTTTACAGAAAAACTAATAGAAAATTGTAGAAACATATTTCTATATATATAAAATCAAAACAACGGAAAAAAACTAACCTGAAAAGACAAACACATATGATAAATTATGTGTAGAGATAAGAGTCGAGTTGCAATATAAGCAGCTAAGTATTAAGACTCTGCAACCATTTAGTGTTTTAAAACTAGCAGCTTACACCTTAAATAAAAGTTTTAAGTAGTGACAAATGTTAAAGAATGTACAGATTTCAAAGGCTAAAGAATAAATTTAAAAAAATTTTCCAGTTTTCTCAACGAATGACAAAGGCCACTAGCTTGTAAAGGAGGGTGTGTATTTAAACCAAAATGTTTTCTATCACTAATTATTTCCCAATCATACCAACAAAAAAAAATTACTTTCTTTCAGACAATTTTAAATTGATTTCTTTACGAGATAAACAGGCAATAAACACTTCTTAACCTATCTAAAAATCTAATAAAAATTTAGCCACTTCTTTAATACAGCTACAATTTACAAATATAAAGTAGGTACTTTTAAACGTCCAAACATTTTATAGTGACACTAAAAGGATTAATATTTAATAAGCCAAATTAAGTAATAAATACTTTACCCTAGTGGGAAGCCATACTCTAAGAAAGTTAATCTATGGTGCTATGAAGTTATTACTGTCTCAAAACTCTTCCCTCTTCCTACCCTCCCCCCCTTATATATATATGCACACACACACACCCCCCACAACCATCCTTCTCCACACCAAACTCTGGCATGAACATATCTCTAGAGAGTTACAGAAAAAGTTCATAATTAAATCCATATAATGCTATTTTTACAAAAGGCCATGAGTACTCCAACACATTAGTGTTGAGCAGTTTACTCCATTAGACAATTATTTAAATCAGTAACTTAAAAAGCAAAACCAAGGTTGTTCTTACTCTATTTGCAAATCTGTGGCTAAATATCCAAAGTAATTCTGTTTTGTCATAATGGCCACATTATTTCTTACCTTTTGCTACAGTATCATTAACTCTCTCAACTTAGTTCAACTGATTCATCTCTGTCCCCTTCACTGGTACGCCAGAAAGGGATGATCATCACACAAGCTCACCTCTTAGGCTGCTAAGAAGTGAACTACCAGTCTCTCATTTCCCTGGCCTTACTTCTCAAACCAACACTATCTTCTTAACCCTTTGGTGCACTCAGGGTATCACAGAATCATAGAATGTTAGGAGTTGGAAAGGACCTCCAGAGATCGAGTCCAACCCGCCTCCCAAAGCAGGATCACCTAGGGCATGCCACACAGGAACACATCCAGGCAGGTTTTTAAAGTCTCCAGAGAAAAAGACTCTGCATCCTCTCCAGGCAGCCTGTGCCAGTGCTCTGTCACCCTCACAGTAAAGAAGTTTGTCCTCCTGTTGTGATGGAACTTCAATGCTCAAGTTTATACCCGTTATTCCTTGTCCTATTACTGGGCACTACAGAAAAGAGATTGGCTTCGTCCATTCGACACCCACTCCTAAGATATTTATAGACATTAATAAGATCCCAAATAGACATTAATAAGATCCCCAATAGCTCACAATAAATACATGGCATCTGCTTAGCTCACTCTTCTGCAAGAAATGGAAAACCAGTAAGAAGTCAGAATATATCACTCAGTATACTAGGAAGCAAAGAGCAGGATGCTGTTCTGCAGCAAAACAGCAAATTAAACTTCAAAAACATTGAGGCCTGTAAAATTATGATTTACCCTCCCTTCCAGTCACAAAGAGCTACCAAAGCAAGTGGGAATAGTTCAATACTTTGGAAGTACTCCTTCAGACTCACTCCTGTTTAAAAGACAGAATCAATTGCATCTCCAGAGCCTGAACTTATTACCAAGAAAAGCAGCAGAAATGTCACAATCACCTCAGTCACAGCCATGAAGCACACACACTCTGCTATCAGTCGAGATCAGCGGATCATTTCTGCATTCTCGGAGAGCTCTTGCTGACCTTCAAGGCACAAAGCACTACCCACTTGTGAAACAATACAATGTTTGGGGCAGGGCAAGAAGAGAGGAAACAAGACTGTCTGAAGCACACGAAACAGTAGTTTTCCTAGATAAGGAAAGGTCAATACAAAGAAGTGCATGTTCTTAAAACTCTCCCACGTTCTTTGACCCTACTATCAATTCCAGTCTTTAAGTTCTTCCACATTTCACATTCTATTTCATCTCACTGTATTCACATGTATTTGCTAGAGTTATGCCTGTTTTAGTAAAAATGTGACATTTTTGTATAGTAATTTTTTCATTTACTGATCAATATACTATACAAGTTGCATATTAGTAACATATTTTAGTATATCTAAATAGCTACAAATATGAACACTGTATGAATTCTGTAGTGCTCGTAACAGACTAGAATTTTCAAATTTAGCAGTTTTATTTATTATTAAATCCATCTTGATAAAATTCTTTAATAAAACGTCTTAACAGGAGACTAAACCTGTACCAACCTTAACATTTTGTATTACACATATTTACATATAAGAACAAAATTGAGAGGGATAGTTGTTTTGTTTTTTTTTCCTGTCAGAACACAAAACATCTCAAATATTAAAAAGCTTTCATTTTCCAAGAGTTAGACATGGAGGAGCATCACCAAGTTTTACTAAAACTTTTTTTTTTATTTAAGGTATCTAAATACCTATTCTTGCTAGTGTTCAGCTGTTAAAACATCACTCTACCAAAAACTGTAAGAGACACTACTTTCACAGAAATTTAAGCCAGTCTAATAGTTGCCAAGGTCCTACTTTCCTCCTGGTCCTGGTAGAAATAATGTAAAGAAGGGAGCAGGATTTTGTGCAAGTGTTCATAAAACTGCACAGAAAACATCTGAATTAAATCTTAATAAGAAAGTTCTTTTTAACCCAATTGCCTCACTTGAAAGCAAGCAAAGGAGCTTTGCAAAGTGAGAGGAAGAGACTAGGCTGCTGGAGGAATGTGACACCGCTTCTTGGCACTGCCTTGGGACAACGTAAAAGAATTTTGAAGCTCCAGCTCTAGCGCCCATCTAAAGTACTTCTGACAAAATCATTGTCAGTCATGGACACAGAGGTGTAACCGATACAGCTATGCTGGCATAAACCCTAAATGCAGTTATACAGTGATTGCTTGTCTCACTAAGGGATAGTGTGGTTAAACTGGTAAAGCTATGCCACAAAAGCTGTGTACATAACAGCAAACTTAGTCATACTGGTGTACAGTCACCTACAGAGTCATAGGCTATGTCTAACTATACAAGATATTTAGAGCACCTAGGAGCACTAGTCATGGGCAGGGACTTGCCCACAACTAATCCCAGTGCCACCAAAATACTCAGCAGCAGAATGGGCACAGTGCAAGGCACTCCTGTTGCAGATAACCCAGTTCAGGAAAGCCTACATGAATAAGCAATTTTGCAGGAATGCAAGATGCATTTTCCTTATCTTTTTATGCACAGTTCTGTCTTTAATGCAAAATAACTAAAAACCCCTGCAGATAAAGTATGCTTTAATAATCAGTTTGAGCCACACTTGGAATTAGTCATTTTAGAAACACCCAAAACCATTTGATGCAGATTCTGCAGTCAATTCTGTAAGTCTACCCTACTTAGGTTGCTAGTAATTCCACATAAAGGAATCATAGCTTCAACTCATTTTAAATCAATTATGCTAATTTGCTCACAGTCCCAGAGCTTGAAGTCTTGCAGAAATAGCTCAGAATAGTTTTTCTGTACTAGCTTCCCATATGGGCACCCGTATTCCAAAGTGGAAGGTCTTACCTAAACACCATGAAGGCTCTTAAGTTTCCAGAAAGCAAGCAAGTACAACACAGCTATCATGATTTCCATTTGTATACACTACCTTATTTCACAATAGCCTCCTGTACCTAAACACATCCTAACGTAGCAAAACCTTTAAAAGGCTTTCTCACAGTTCACTTCTAAACACATTCACAGCTAAAAATAAAAAGCAATATATATCTGTCTGGAACTAAACTGCTTAAGTAAAATATAGACTAATGCATTTGTGGGGTGGTGTTTGTTTTATGAAGGGAAAAAGCAAAAAACTGTACAAACAGTATCTTAGAATACAATGGCATGTCACTTTAAACCTTTATTCTCTAAAGTAACTAGACAGACAATCATTAGTCTTTACTTTCTCAATGAACTGTTGATCTTACTGGCTAACAACAAACAGAAATAATGAAATACTGGACACAAATTAGTTTCCTGCATGTCTTGTGACAACAGACAAAGGTAGACAGGATAGCCCCTAATAGCATTCCAACAGAAGAATGACACACAGTATGAGCTCAGATCTTAGACATATAAGTGAAGCCAAACTGGAGTTATACTGTACAACTGACTTCTATACTATTCAATAAAGTGAAAATGCTGAATGAAGCTTCTTCTGTAGCAAGGGATATTCTCAACATCATTCCCCTGCACAGACATTTTGAATACTAGCAAGGAGCAATCCATGGCCTTAGTACAATTCTGTTACAACATACTAGAAAAACAGATAGATCTGGTCCTCAAACAAGGAAATTTTTGCTGCTCACATAAGTATTTTATTATGCAGATTTTTTTTTTTTTAGTACTAATGGCAAGCATATTTAAGTGTTCCCAATTCAAATATTACAGGTATTAATATTGACATAATCTGAAGGGAAAATGCTAGATAAGTTAGGAGTGCAAAAGTGGACTACATCCCTAGAGTCCTTTACAGAATATTATTTCTCAAAATTCACTCTTTTGCCATAAAATAACTGCATTGCTTATTTTCCTTATCTGAATTGCAGCAAAGTTTTACCTACTTTGTTAGAGACAAGAAGATAGTCTGCATATTAATGATAAAGTTTAACCAAAAGCCTTTTCTCAATTTACTACCAGTAGCAATTATTAGTTTGAAAGTGATGAAGTATAGCAACAACAACAATCTTTACTAGAATCACAAAACAAGCTAGAAATCATTTAATAGGTGAATAATTTAAGAACATCACTAAGTACTTTCACTAGTTTAATGAGTTTAATGCAACTGAAAGACCAGGAGAAAACTCGAGATTTAATTGTTAAGCAGAAATTTCTTGCAGTTTATAGTTACAGAAATTTACTACATAAAACATTAACTTTCATTTCAATTTCAGACTGAGTAAAGTGAACTAACCTTAGGACTTGTATACTTCTTTCCTATTAAAGACAAATTCCTGGAAACAAGCACAAAAGAATGAATGGGAGACTAGGAAGGTTAAAGGATTGGCTCATTGCTACTATCCCTTAGGTCCATGAAGAACTGTGGTCAAAGGGTACTACTATCTGGTGGCTGCAGCCTAATCTGAACTGACCAACCTACAGTCCTGTAGCCAGTGATTGTTTCCTATCCTCAGGTTTTTAAGAGATTACGAAAGACAATCAAACCTGACTCCAACAGAGACCAATTTTTTTTTTTCTGCCCTGTCTTCCACTTACTTTGAAAATCTTTAGGATTCTGCCAACTGATATGTAGACCACTCCCTAGAAAGCTGCACTCAACAGGATATATGCTAACATGTAAAAATGCCACTAACTGAACACAGGAATGAGCTACAGATTTTGCCTTTCCTGCACAAATATTTCCACTACCAATACTCGGCCAACTCGCAGGTCTGGTCAAATGATCACTAACATTTCATGTTAAGTATTTTGAATCACAGATTTAAGTCATATTCATAATACTAGTGCTCATTAGTATCTCTATAATACTGATCTAAAAAGTACAGGGGTATTATATTCATAGAACCTGAAAAACATCTGTTTATCTGAACCAGTAGCTGCAAAACTACAAGTAAACTAATCGATCATCTCAAAAGTGAGAATAATAAGCAGCTTTTTTTAAACTTCCTAGTAAATGCAGTTTGTTCTAAGACAACTATTCTCTAGTTACCAAAAAAGTGACTTGCAGACAAACTCATTTGAAGGCAAAGATCTGTGGATCCATTCTGCATTATTTTCCAGTACAAACTGCAAAACATAACCCAACAACGTGCAGACAGAATTAAGAAAACCAAAGATGCACAGTAATTGCATTTCATTACTATTCTAATATAATTATAGGAAATAGATGTAAACCTTGTCTTGCCTAAAATGATGGACATGGTTTGAAAGACACAGCAGACAAAATTATTTTTGGCAACATAAAAAGGATCTTGCAAAGAACTATACTGAAGTTAAGATGATCATCACGTTTCAGAGAAACACAGTCTAAAAAAAGCATTATAGATCTCACAGCTGTTCTACCTTCAGGGCTCCAACACAGAACTTCAACCTAAAATCTCTGACAGCGTTGCATCTACCAGAAAAACCCAAATTTGAAGAGGATTCATTATTGTCTTACAACAGTGGAAACTTCTGAACTAGAAGAAAAAGTCTACTTCAAAATTTTTCCATATGTTTACAGGGGAAAGTTTTACCAGGTATGGCAACTGAGTTGGAGCCTCTCTGCCTATATGTTTTCTTTCACAAACAGAAAAAACACAGTAATTGAAAAACAAACTTATACTAGAAATATAGAATCATGTAGGAAGAGACATCTGGGTGCCCACTAGCCCTATCTCCTGCTCAGAGAGGGTGCAATGAGAGCAGAATGCTCAAGAACTTGAGTTCTTAACATCTCCACGTATAGAGAGTCCAGAATCAAACCGGTCAATCTATTTATATGTTTGAGTAGTATAAGGATTTTTTTTTCCAAGAGTCTTGTCAGAATTTCCCATATTCCAGCTCGTGTCTGTTGTGTCTCATCCTATCCCCATGTGCTTCTGAGACAAGCCTAGTTCCTCTCCAGATCCTCTCATTAGGTATTTGTAGATGATAGGAAGATGTCCCTTTGAACACTTCTCTCAACAACATCAGTTCTCTCACCCTCTACTGACACCATGCGCTCCAGACTCTTAATCACCTTGATGGTGTTCTACTGGGCTCACTTGTGTATCAATGCCATACACTGGAAAGCCCAAAACTGGACACAATACACCACATATGGTCTTATAGGCACAGAACAGAGGTGAAGAATCACTTCTTGCAACCCACCAACTGTATTTTGCTAATGCAGTACGTGGTTGGGCTTATTTGCCATCAGAGGACTGATGAAACATGTTCAACTTCCTCTACACTAGGTCATGCAAGTCTTTTCCTTCTAGCCAGCTTTGTTCCCTGTCAGTTTCCAGTCTGCATGTACTAATGCACAGTGTTACTTCCTATCAGATGCAGGACCTGGTACCTACCTCTGTTGGAACTTCAAAAGTTTCCTGTCAACCCATTCATTTCTTGAGCCTACTAAGATCCCTTTACATAGCAGCCTTGGGCTCCAACATGCTGGCACTACCCCCACCACTTTATCATATGCAAGCCATCCAAGAGGATGAACAGAGACTGGTGCCAATGCAATAACATGAGTTTAAAAGTTCTCATCTTTCTATGCCTTCTTTTTTAACTTTTCCCCTTTTAATTAATTAGGTGCACTCTATTCACATAGACAGTCCCACTGCACTCACTAAGTCTCTGCTGACTTCAATGAGACTATTCTTACAAATCAAAAGTTAAGATTATGTATTAGCAGAAAATGGATACTGTTTAAAACAAAAAGTATCTGTTGCTGATTCAGGAGCCATAGCACAACACATCTCATTCTTATATAAATGCATTACTTATACATGATAAAAGAAAAACAACCATCCACTATTTCCAAAAGGCCCTTCTAGTAACACTAAAGCACAATTACTACTAAGAGTTTCCATCTTAGTGAATTCTACTTCTAACACCCAAGACTGCTCAAATATAAACAAACCAAAGTAACAAAGTTTTTCTGAGCCTGAAGATTAAATGCTTATGGCTTTTCCAAACAGCAAGAGAATTTGAGAGATGTCACTTAGCATCTTACTATGAACTGACACAAATCACAAGACTGCTACAGGCAATGATAAAAGCAAACACCAGAGCTACTTGTTAGAACTCTAAAAGCCTAAGAAGGGACATGGTATGGCAGACTACTGGTTCCCATCTCCCTTTCTCCTGCAAATCACAAAAACACGTAACAGACTCTAAAACAAATACCAGCTTCCTTCTTGGAAATTAAGTAATTCAAATTTTGCCATTAACCCACTGTTTCTGCTTGAATGCTATTCTGGATTCAAGCAAGTTACAAATTTTAACTGCTACTTCAGATATCTGCTCATGCAGACATTCATATGCTGTAACTGCAGTTGAGTTTATTTTCTAGGTTTACCTCCCATGCAGATAAACTCCTGCTTCTTGATATTCATAAGAGCAGCACTTTTTGGTAGAGATACTAGCAACTTCTTTCTAGGAGAAAGTTACATTTCCCCATGTGTTTGTTACCTTTAGTACTAGCGTAGTTGTTACACTGCAAGGTAGCTATTAGTCTCGGACTTAACAGATGTCCAAAAAACACCTTGTATTCCTACATGGTGAAAGAAACTGGATGGCAAATTAAACATTGAATCCTTCAATGCTAGCATAAAATAATTTATTTAAAGCGTAACACCAGTGCTCTATTATTATATGAAAACAAGTCACATTATTTTACATACCTGATGAACTACAACCACTTCTTAGCATCTTTAAGTGACCACAAGATTTTTTTTTTTTCTCCATTATGTTTCTATTCATCATTAAATGCCAGGGAGATTCTTCCTCTCATAAGATAGCTGCTTATAAACACAGAGCGGGTAAGGATTTGACTACCCCCTACACAGTTCCAGTAACTCTCTTCTGAAGTAATACCAGCTAACTTTCACCAAAGCCTTCTCTCACTGGCTACAAGTGGATACTATTCTCTCCCCACCTGTTTATTGGTTTCTCCATCATGCTGCAGCCTCATACTTTAGTTCAAAGTATGTTTTGTGGCTTTTGAATTTCAGTCCATGAAACCAGCAAGGCAACAGATTAATGAAGTGACAGAATAAGAAAGAGATAAAGTTGACTAACTGATTCCTTGCCTAGACTAGAATTTGGGGTATAATCTGATTTTATGTATGACTTACTTTAGAATTTTAATACAAACACAGTAGAGTACCCTTAACACATTTAATCAGTCAAGTTACTACCTAGACTAATTTAACAGCTTCACCTTTGTTAGAGATGCAATACCTCATCGACTTCAGAATTTTAAAGCTTTTTCAACACAAAAAGGTAAAACGTTTTATTTAAATAATATTTTGGAGACCACTCCCAAAGAAATTGTTAACTTTATCTCTAATTCAAATATGAAAGAGATGCAAAGTTACAAGGATGTCTCCTAAATACACAACCCCACTTCTGAACTTAATGTGACTGGCTTATAATAAACCTAGAAATAATAAAGGAAGCAGAGCAAAAACACTTCTGTTGCTCAAGTGGGAAAAGACTTTAAATGTTTTTTTTAAATTCACAAGAAGCCACAGATTCATCTTAAAAATAAATTTTTAAAAAAATCCTTAATCTCTCTGTAAACCAGACAGCAAGTCTAAAATTCATATTTTAGTGATTTCCCAGAAATGCCCTTTAAGTCAAGGAAGCAGAAAACACCAAGTAATGTGAAAAGTATATTTAGTCACATGATTAGCAAAGATCCATAGATCCTTTTCTATAAGAAGGATAAACACACTTTTCAGAACTCTTCCTTCACTGATATTTAGAAGCAAAATTTGGTGCTTCCAATACATACACACAATGAAGAGCGAATTAATTTCCATCTATCTGCTCCCTTTTAAAAATATTTCTGGTTCCACCACTCTGTTTCAGCCCAAAGGGGACAAGACAGAAAACAAACTTCCTATGCACTTTTCCCAAGTCTGCCTCTCCTCCTCCACCAGGCATTTGTGCTGATACTGCATCTGCAAGGTAACAGGGGGGGCTGGTCTTCAGGTTCAAGTGTAGCTCAAAGCATCAAATCAAGAAAAATTTAAGTGTAGATAATGGGAGACACTTTGCCTTTGGAAAGGGACTTAAAACTTCTAAGTAACAAATTTAGCATCACCATTCATGAAAAAAGATTGGGTTTTGTTTTGTTTTAAATAGAAGCAAGTTTTAATAATCTTTTTACAAAAAAAAACAAAACTTTTTTTTTTCCCCTCTGTGATTTGTAGTATTTAGTTATACCTTCATTCACTATCTCACTCCATATGTTTTCATGCTCAGTGGTGCTGACACCAGAGTTTGACTGCCTTTGAACGTACAAACACTCACAAAAAACTTTGCTTGCAACTTAACCACTGAATGACTCTGAAATTTTGCATTCAAGACAGGGGAATTCTATATATTCCATAAACAGCAATTTTACATATACTGCTTATCAGGATAACACTCACATGTAGCTTGCTAATGGCATGAAAAAGACGACATACCAAACTCATTTGTATTGTAACTTTACAATTCCAGTTTCATAAGAGTTGTAGGTTTATTTCTGGAAAGCTTTAGGCAGCTTAAAGGTTATTTCATAATATTATTTATTTCCAACATTCTGTACCAAGCCCTTCAATGGATTAAAGAATCAGGAAGAGTGAAAGATGTGCTTACTAGATTCAACCTTTACAATACAAGAATTTATCATGGATCTTCCCCCAAAACCTAAGTTAAGTTTTGGTTTTTTAATACATAAAGAGAAAGGGTCTTGAAGCCCTTAGAACAGCACTTTCAAATAAAGACGTCTTTGTTCCCAGAGTACCAGCTGGTTATATGGGGTACAAGGTCTAGATTTTCTAGCTTTGGAATAAAGGTAGCCACCTAGAAATTTCTCTTAGTTTACATGCAGTTCTGTACTCGCTGTGCAATAGCTTGGCAAAATCAGCCTGGGATCTGAAGGCAGCTGTAAAATGAGGCCCTTACATTTTTCCAGGGGCTAGTTCAAGCTGCATAGCAACAATGCTGTTAGCACACAATTTAAAAGCCCATCAACTACTGCTACCCTAAACACGTTTTCCTTAAGCCATGAGTATCTTTCCAAAATTATCCTCTCGACTGTTCCTCTGTGAATACATCCAGATTTCTAAAACACCCGCTTTAAGAGTTACATGTTCACATGAGTATTTCACAAGCATCTAACCTGCAACAACATCACAAGTAGGACGACAATGACGACACAACCATTAAAACCTATCTGGCTGACGTCCACCAACTCAGATACAGCCACAGCAGAAGCTGTATGGATGCAACCCTGCAAAGGCTGCTGTGTACTCGCCCAAAGTGATCAGAAGTTCTTCACTACCCCCCTGAAAGGAGTCAGCTTCTCCTACTGACCACCACATACCTCAGAACACACTGTTCAGGAAAGGAGGTAACACGATTGAAATGAGTAAGGCTTTAAAGGCATCCACCTGAAGGTGAGTAAGCCTGCAGTGGGATAAAGGAAGTTCTGTATTAAAGTAACCCAAATAAATAGGGATTTACTTGCAGCCCTTTAAAAAAGCCAACACATTAAAGCCCTACTTTGCAGCCTCCGGCACGGGCCAGCCAGAAAGGTGAGTTAAAGAGGATGTGCGAGATCACGTACCCCCACCTCAGCCTCGCCAATTCGCCTCATCACCCACGGCCCGGCCCGCACGGAGAAACACACACCACGCACACACACACACACCCCCCCCCCAGCGTAGAGGAGCGTGGGCCCGGCCGCGAGCGGGCGGCGGCACTCAGGCGCGTGCGGAGGGGCGCGGGCCAGGGGCGCCCCGTGCCAGGGAGGCTCCACCGCGCCCCACCACCTCCGGCCTGGCAGTGGGCGCAGAGGACCCTCGCCGGGCGGCCAGCCGGCCTGCCTTGCCCGCCTGCCTGCTCAGACCGCGCCCCCCCGCCGCCGCCGCCGCCACCACACTTCCTGGGCCCAGCCCGCCGGCCCCGCTCCCCACTCGGGCCGGCGGCGGCTACCGCTGCCCGCTGGGGGAGGGGCTCCACGGCCCCCCTCATCCCCCCCCTCCCGGCGGCTGGCGGGTCCCGTCTCCCCGAGAATCGCCATTCCCCTCCCCGAGGCCGTGGGACGGGCCCACCCCCAACGCGGGGAGGTGGGGCCGAGGGGGAAGAGGGGTCCCCACGCAGGCCGGCGGGGCGCCCGCCCTGTCCCCCACTGCCCATACTCCCAAACACACAGATGGGGAAGGGTGGCGGCGGCACGCAGAGGAAGGAGGGAGAAGGTCTGACCTCCTCGCTCTTCAGCACCTCCTTGAACTCCCGCTTGATCCTCTGCACCGCGATGTTAGCCATCTCCGCAGCGGGCACCCACTCGCCGCTGCCACCGAGCCGGGCCCAGCGAGCTTCGCCGCCGCCGCCGCTCTCACTAGATAACTCCCGGCCCCACCAAAATGGCGCCGACGCCGAGCATGCGCATTAGGGCAGCCGGCTCTGCTGCCGCCACTCAGGAGGGGCTGCTGCCACTCAGGAGGGGCCGCCGCGTGCGTGGAGCGGAGCGGGCACCGGGGCTCCCTAATGGTGGGGGTCGAGCGTTGGCCGGCGGGGCGGCGGCAGCAGCAGTACGTGCTCTTGGTCGCCTCTCTGCTGCCCCCGAGGGAAGGATGTCGCCTTATGAGGAGGCGCGGGGTATTCGCCCCGGGAGACACCTGCCTTTCGCCCTGCCTGCCGCCGCTCGCCTTGTCACGGGCCGGACGAGCTCCCGGCGACGGCTGGCGAGGGCGCGAGGGGAGAGGTCTGAGGGCAGAGCCCTGCCGCGCCCCCCGGGGCAGAGTTACGGCACTGTTGTCATGGCTCCCGCCGCGGGCAGTGCGGCTCGCCCGCCCGTCTGCCCGCAGCGCGGAGAAGGGGAGAGCCCTGAGGAATAGGGCCGGGGAGGGGGGTGAAGGAGTGTCCTCGGGAGGCCTGCGCCGAGAGCTGAGCTGGACCGGGTTGGGGGTCCGAGGTACAGAGGAGAAGTCTGATGTGTTCTGTGGATACAGCTGGCTCTAGAAGACGTCTTCTTTTGAAGTTCCTGAGCAAAAGTAACCGGGGGGTTTCACGTGCCTTGAGTATCTGCTCGACCTGCCCATACAGCAGTTCCCGTCTGTTTCCCCCTTCACACCTTATGCTCACTGGAGAAAACTGCGGTTCCGTACACATCTGTCTTCTGGCCCAGCTCCTTTCCCTCTTCCCACCATTGCCCTTCCCTTGGAGACACTCTTCCTGCCTCCTCCCCCGGGACACGGGGGAGCTCAGAGGCCCGGCGGGCTCAGGAGCAAGCAGCTCTGAGGAGGCAGTGTAAGCAGCTGTTTATCTTCATGGATTCTGCTGCAAGATTTTAAAAGTAGAGTAAAAGGTGAAAGTCAGCCCTGTCTAATGGAGCATGACGGTTTAATGCAGAAGCAAACGCAGCAAGCCATAGATGTTGCTCTGTCTAGAAAACTGCAATAGGACACCAGTAACCGCCCCTGCTAGCCTGAGGTGCGCAAAATTACAGTACGGTATGGAAGAGCATAGATAAATTTTCTGAGGGAAATTTCAGGGGAGCGTAGGATTGCATTTACAACTGTTTATTCAGGAACAATTCAGACTTTCAAGACATTAAGGTCTACAGAAAGATTTTATAGTGCCTCCTCTTAGTGGTGCAGTGTGGGACAATGTACAACAGACATTTAGTCAAGAAATGTCTACTGGTATGGCTGTCATCTGCAAGTGCTGTTTATTTATCTCCATTAGTGTGCACAGCATTGTGACTATTATATACACAGTAAAGGAAGTACAGGCACAACTGATAAAAAAAAAACCTGGCAACTATATACAGATGCATATAGTTCTTTTTTTCTGTGCATTTATTCTTCCCCTGTGGTTTGACTAGAAAATGTCCATTTTCCTTCAAGAATGTTGTACCATGTGCATCTGTTCATCAGATTAGGGCTTCTTCAAACCAAAACTCGGTTTTAATGCAATACACAATGCAGCTTTTCAGCTGAGGTTTTCAGTAGCTTTTAGAGAAGAACCATTTTGCATTAGGCCTGAATTATTTTTATGACTTCTAGTGTGATCGTGAGCCTTCATCTTCAGAATAATTTAGACATCTAAGTCCCACTTGTCCCTAATAATGGTTTTACACCTGGTGTGCAAAAAGCCAATCCACACACTGAGTTGAGGTACTTATTTTTGTTCTGCAGAATAGGGTGCCAGGTATCTAACAACAGCCAGCACCCCCACCACTGCAAGGCACAATCTCTTTATAATAGGCACGAGCCACTTGATTGCTTAGTCATATTTCCCTATCCATCCCACAACATTCACACATATGCTATCTAATGATTACAATATTTTAGGGGAGGTTGAGGTTTGAGGGGGTTTACCTAATGAGCATGAAAATTTTTACCTTAAGGGTATGCATTTTAGCATTATAATTATGCAAAGTTACTTTAGGACACATTCTTGGATCATCTTTGGTCCAGAAATTATATATTATGTTATCTTTTATCTAAGTCAGCAACAGCAAAAAAAAACCAAACCAAAACCAAAACTTAAGACGTATTGGTTTGTTTCACATCCTACTGAAGGTTGGTGCTGCCTCAACCATGTTTCAGCTGAAACATTTAGCCTTGGTCCTTTGACATCACACTGATGTGTCTTAAGTTCCTTTTGAGGAGATATGCTGTGGCTTCTCTGTGCCTTAGGCTTTTACCTGTAAAATAAGGGTAATAACTCTGCCTCTTAGAGCTCACAGATGAACATTAGGTTTATGGTGTGCTGAGCTCCTACTGAGTACTATAGACAGAAATTATAAAGGTAGTACATAAAATCTCTGGGTTATATGCCTCAGGTCCTTCCAGACAACTCATAGAAAGAAGCTGAGCTTCTAATATTCAGATTTTGCTCTGAATGGAGTGGAAAACATGACCTTTATCAAGTGTCAGAATCCTTTGTGTTCCTGTGAGTGTGCTTATATGTTATAGGTAGTAGACATCTAGTAACAGCCACAGTAAAGGGCAATGATTTTGCCTGCTTTGTACCTAGGTTCATTTTCATGTGCTCATTTGGAGTACAAATGTCAGAGTCTGTTACTGCAAAAAACCAAACTAATATGAATTACTATATCTCTTTTCCTTAGTATACCCCACTCCTTTCCCTTGCCCTTAAATTGTCATCTTTCACTTACCTCACAGCTGCTTCATATTCACCATCTAATTTTCAATTTGGTAAAAGGTAGATATTGAAAGGCTTTTTGGAGGGTAGAACAGCATAGTGGTGAGTTTTGCCAGGATTAAAATACTGCATAAAAATTAGTACCTTATGGAGTCAAGATGCCGGGGTTATTTTATACCTCCTATACTGTTTTACACTTTATGTTCGTTTACTATTTTACGGAAGACTCTACAGGCTTTTAGGCTAGAGCAGTACTGTAGACTAGCAGTCTTTGAATAGGTGTTTTGGGGGTGGTGTAGGATTTGTTTGGGTTTCTTGGTTGGTTTTTTGTTTGTTTTGTTTTGTGAAATAAGAAAATGCTTAGGAAAAAAACAAGAACATAGTCTCTATGTGATTTTAAGTGACTTTCACATTTGACTTAATATTTTTTATAGTATGTTCATAATATAGTCCTGCATCTATCCTCTGAATTAAGTTCTCTCTTTGACCCTTAGAAAAATCCATACACAAAATGTAAACCTGTAGTCTGTGGACACAGTCAGCTCAATTTTGGAATTAGAAAATTTTGTAGTATATCTGATTTCAGGATATAGTTCTTTCATTGTTTCAGGAGATAGTTCTTTCATAGCATCATCAGTTTAGCCTTATCCCAAACAGTTCTTTCAAGAGCAGCTTTCACTGTCTGGCTGCCAATTGGTCTGTACTTTTGCCCATTGGTGTTGATTATAGAGTGGGAGACAACTCTGGATATCCATGCATTGTTTACTTTCTTTGGAATATTGCTTTGAAATATGTCTAGAAGTAGGAGCAGGGAATGTGGTGTGTTAAATGAAGTTCAAACTATGTAAGATTATTGCAAGAGGGAAGTTCATAGGATCAGTGCCTATAAAATAACGTCGATGGTTTTAAGACCTCGGCCCAAGCTCTCACTCTGGAAAGGCTGCCAATATTAATTAGCCAATGCTAAGATAACCAAACATCCTAAACACTGTATCATTTCCCATATAATATAGGAAATATTATCTATCCTACAACCTAGATATAGGAAACAGTTCCCCACATTTTCATGTAAAAAATGGCTATTGTTCATGTACAAATTGTGCATGTTGGACCCACTTGCTGTACATACAGTACAGTCACCGTGTCCATGGTTCATCTGTCTGAGGTGATGGATGCCTCCCAACCCTGGAGACTGCCTGGGGACTCCAAGATGATTATGAAAGCTTTAAATATGCTTAGATTTCTGTTCTTCGGGTTAAGATTCTTAGTGATCTTTTTTCTCATTTCCATAATTTCCTAAATTCTATTCTGTTCATATCAGTAGGGTATTTTTCTATCAGAATTACTCAGAATATGGAATTATTGAGATGTTCCCTGTGATTAGAAGAAAATGCCATTTTTGAAACTATAACTTTCCAGCATGCAACTTTCTGTTCCTCTTTTGCTGCTTTGTGTCTTGCATAGCAAGACTTCCCCTCTCCTCATCTTGGCCTCTTTAGTTTAGAAAAATCAAAAATGTCACCCTCGATCTTCTCTGATTGTTGCTGGAGAATTTCTAATTGGGAAAGAGAGCTGTCTTGAGAGATCTCTATCTTGATCTCAAAACACTTTAGAAACAGGGGTTGAACCTGTAATGTATTTTTAATTATTATTAAATAATTACTGATGTATGAGGATTAACTTTTCAGGCTGTATTAGTATTAGATGGTGTACGCTTTGCATTTAAATGTCCATATGCTCATTTAGAATAATGCTTTATTTTTTAAAAAGTCAGCAACATTCATAAAACTAAGTTATTTTTAAATGGAACCCTCATTTCCCACCAAACTTACACCTACAGCTCCCTCTCTCTCTGTCATCCCAGCTTTTAACAGAGAGACCTACATGCCAGAAGTTGTCTTTTTTATCTATACATCACTTAACACATTTCAGAGACTACGAATAAATTTAGCCTGCACGTTTATTGTCTGTCATATTGTGTTCCTGTTGTGGCAGCGTCTGGATGACTCAACTCATTCCGCAGATCAGCTTTATCATAAAAATAACTAAGTGGTTGTGCGAGTTGACTGAGTTTTAAGCTGTCATCTCAACCTTCCCGTTCCTCCTGCCCGCGTCGCGGTCCGGTTGTGCGGGCAGGTGTAAGAGTGCCCTCTCCTGGGCGGAACTGGGCGGACTGGCTTGCTCCTCTGAGACCGACCGGGTCCGCGGTTGGGGAGCTCTTTGCCGTACAAAGAGCTCAGGGCGCTGCCACTGCCTTGTCCGGTCTTTCCTGTAAAGGTGTTGAGGAAGAAAATGTAGGAGCTCTGCAGGCAGAAGTGCCTAAAGCAGTAGAGCAGAAGTTGGTCGGTGTTCCTGGTAGAGAGAAGAGGTGTTTATTCACTTGTGATGTCAGCACTTTCCAACTTGGATTTTTCACGTCAGCAGCAGCTTAGATATATATGCTTAAAAAGACAGTAAGTGAGTGTACTACTAACTAAACATCAGGGGCATCTAAAATAGTTCCCTGTGAATTCATATGATGCAATTCATCTGGTTTAGTGGAGTAAGATCAGAAATTAACCCAGTTATTGGTTTTACATCAATCTATGGCTTAAACAAGATTTAGTGGAGTTTTCATTAAATATTACACGTGAAGAAATTTTTGATAGTTTAGTAATAACAGCACCCTATTGTTCTTCACATGTTAAGGGCTTTTATTAGAAATTGAGAGGACACCTTGTACTTTTCACTAACTTGTTGGCCTAGCAATATCTTTTAAATAATGTTGCATCTGAACCTGATGGTTTAGGTAGGAACACCTGGATACAAACAGCCCCAATGCTTTTAAGTCTGTTAGCAGAATTAGGGTTTTTAAACCTATTCTTTGTGGAAGAGTGATTTTCATCTGGTGATACATACATCTCGGGGTCTCGGAACTGTTCTTACGGTTTTGTGAATGGGAAAAAAAATCAAAAAAACCCCAGGTTTACCTGGAAGATAGCTCTTGTAATTCTGCAGGAGCTCCCAAGTTTATTAATTTTCTTAATGAGCAGGCATCTACCTTGAAAAATTTGGCATCAGCAGACTGACAAGTTGATTCCAGGGAACTAAAAGCATTTCTTACAAAGGAAAGGCTGTAAAGCTATGCTCCTTCCTATTACAAAAAAAAAAAAAAAAAAAAGATAGCAATCTTCTTGAAGGTCCTTTCTGGGAATACAGAAATAGACTGCATAGCCTAACATGGCTATTATTATTTGGTTTATGACTATTAGACTTATAAGGGAAGAGAGGATTTGGCCGGTAATACGAAGCATGTAGTCACCATGCAACATTGCTGGTATATCGTTTTCCACTCAGAAATGTTTTCTACGTTGAGTGAAGTATTTGTATCATTTTAAGCATTTTGTATTACCAGTTATTAATGTAATAACTTACAGTACCTTATCAAATCTGTGTAACTTTAATTAAATATGGCAGTCTTCCTTTTGTAGATAGGTACAAAATGGATTTTGCCTTAAAAGGGCAGCTGGACAGATTTTCCTGGCCAACTGGACATCATCTTCTCCTCACATCCTTGGGATTTGTGACTGAACAATCCCTGCTATTTTAATGACTACAGGGGCTGAAATGAGATTCAGGCTGATGCTCAGAAAACCTCCATTTCATAAATGTCATCAGGACTGAAGTACATAGGAGCTTGAAGCTGGAAACCTAAATTTGTTGCTCAGTGCAGTGGTAGCCTGGGAAGTACCTAAATGCAGCGAGTAGGTAAAAGAAACAATAAAATGTCATGAATATCTTGAAGTGATTGCTTGTGGGTGGAGTTACAGTTTCTTATTAGGCAACCTGAGTTTAGAAAGAGAACTGGAACAGCAAATTATTGCAAAGCATTAATTGAATGAATATGGGAATACATAATAAATAAAAAATGAACCCACTCTCTGTTAGAGGAAAAGTAAATACAGTTATAGCCTCATTGCACAGCATTGGTAGTGATTTTTAATTGCTAAAATATTTTCATATTCACAGAATCACAGAATTTCCTAGATTGGAAAAGACTTTTAAGATTATCTAGTCCAATCATTAACCTAACACTGAGAAGACCTTGACTAAACCATATCCCTCAGCACTATGTCTATGCAACTGTTAAATACCTCCCAGGACAGGGACTCAACCACTTCCCTGGGTAAGCTATACCAGTGCCTGATAAAGAAATTCTTCCTCATGTCTGATCTAAACTTCCCTTGGTGCAACTTAAGGCTGTTTCCTCTTGTTCTATCCCTTGTTACCTGGGAGAACAGACCGACCCCCACCTCTGTACAACTTCCTTTCAGGGAGTTGTAGAGACCGATATGGTCTCCCCTGAGCCTCCTTTTCTCCAAGCTAAACAACCCCAACTCTCTCAGCCACTCCTCATAAGACGTGTGCTCTAGGCCCTTCACCAGCTTGGTCACCCTTCTTTGGACACGCTCTAGTGCCTCGGTGTCCTTCTTGTAGCAAGGGGCCCAAAACTGAACACAGTACTCGAGATGCAGCCTCAGCAGTGCCAAGTACAGGGGTAGAATCACTTCCTTGGTCCTACTGGCTACACCATTCCTGATACAGGCCAGGATGCCCTTGGCCTTCTTGACTGCCTGGGCACACTGCTGGCTCGTGTTCAGCCAGCTATCAGTCAACACCCCCAGGTCCCTCTCTGCTGAGCAGCTTTCCTGCCACTCCTCCCAAGGCTGTAGCTGCCAGGTGGGAGGGGGAGGTTGTTGTAGCCAAAGTGCAGAACTCAGCATTTGGCCTTATTGAAATTCCTGACAGTGTAGATAAGCTAACTGCTGGAAATCTCATCGTGTACGAAGTGGTCCAATTGACAGCATGCAGATCAAATTTTTGTCTCCAGGATGCTTCCACCTGATTCCCCGCCCTTTTCTTTGAGGGGACAGATAACACTTATTTAGGGAGTATGTGTTGAAAGCTGTCCTCCTGCATCACTACCCTGTCTTCCTGGGAGAAAAGGGTGAGACTGGACACCTTTTCCTCTTCATATGTGTAACCTGAGATACAGAACTATTAGTGCAGGCTGCAGAGAGGATCAAGCTTCTGCAGGCAATAGTGTTATACAGTACATATGGTCCTAACTCAATAAAGGTTTCCAGCTATAAGAGAATATGGATTAAAAATGTATGAATAATCACAGGACAATATAAGAATAAATGCAGTAACGTCTGCTTGAAGCCAAATCAGAGAGAGAACATTCTCTAGCATACTTTGCATCATCAATTGTTCTGAATCCTTTCAATGGTGTCTTTGTTTTGTAAAGCACAAGACTTTTTAGGGATCCTGAAAGGTAGGGAAATAGAATTAATTTTAATTTAAAAAAATCTGGAGCTCTTCAATTCAGCTGTTATTTCTGGCAGTTTTGGGATGGCCATCTTGCTAAACTACAGTGTAATCTGTCATGATGGGCACCAAATCCACAACTGATGGAAGTCTTTTGGAACTGTCTACAATAAAAATTTACAAAATAGTGAAGCTTGTCAGAGCTCAACCATGACAGATGGGTAACTTATCAAGCTGTATTGGTGTTGATACCATCCTAAAATATCTGCATTTTGGAGACTAGAACAATTTTGTATTAGGAAAAATCCCCAACTTTTCTATTGATCTTACTACAGCAGAATAATAATTTAAGGCTAAGATATTAAGTCTAAATCATTAGTCAATGTTTAGACCACAGTTATGTGAGAAGTTAACTGAAATGCATTTGAAGTCATAGAAACCAGTAAGGACCAGTTCAAGAAGACAAATTAAGACAAACTGATATTGTTGTTTTCCTAACCTGAGTGTCTCCAGCTTGACCATGTGGCTAGCAAGAACATGAAATCTGACAAGTTATTAGAAAAGAACATTTAGGATAAAGTCAGGCTAAACAAACAAGGTTCAGATAGTGTTCTGTTAATGTATTGAGTAATGTGCAGTTTCTCTGAACACAGCAGAAGTAATTTATCTGGTCCTTGGATCTCTGTCAGGCACACAATGTTTCACAGAGCAGTATCTAGAAAATCCCTACTGTTCTATGTGTCTTTCTTTTCTGTAGTAGCATATGCCTTTGTTTAGGTGGAAGATCCAGTTTAGATGTAAGGAGTTTCTTGTCTTGTACATTTTTCTCAAATGAGGAGTAGCGATTACAGCAGTTTCATTCAAGTATAACCCATCTCATAAAATGCCCTGTAACAGCTTTCCCATGCTCTGACAGAGTGTAAAAAGATCACATGGTAAATTGGAAGTTGTCACATTTTAAAAGGCAGTATTCTAGACTGTATTGTTCTTTCCCCAATTAGAGGTTAGTCATGCTGGGAGATACTCAGTCATGCTGTATGATTTGTATTGATTTTGCAGATCCTAACTAACACTTACTCCTAGGAGCGTTGTGACGTTGCGCTCTTAGACCCTTCCCCAAACACACAGCAGACATAAAAGATAATAACACTGAATAGTGTATATATATTGTGTCTTTCAGCACAGATATTTCTAGGTGTCTTACTATCCTTGTGTTTTAATACAGCGTCTCAAATAATTTTGATCACACTGAAACTGTGGTTAAAGTGCTCTGCATGTGTACATCCTCCTGGAGTCTCTCCTGAGCAGCACAGTATCACAGAATGACAGTATGGTCGAGGTTGGAAGGAACCACTCGAGATCACCTAGTCCACCCCCCTGTTAAAGTGGGGTCAGACAAAACAGGTTGCCCAGGAGGACTGTGTCTGTTTGGGTTTTGAATATCTCTAAGGCTGGAGGTAACACAGCCTTTCTGGGCAACATCTGCCAATGTTCAACCACTGTCAGAGTAAAGAAATGTTTTCTTATGTTCAGCTGGAATGTCATGTGTTTCAATTTGTGCACAGTGCTCTTGTCCTGTCACATGGCAACACTAAGAAATCTGGCTCAGTAGTTTCTCTACAGAGAAGTTGGACTTCTGCTATAACATGGCACTGGCTTAAAATCATCTTTTTTTTTTTTTTCTTTCAGTCATTACCTCCAGTTTTAGAGACAACATCTATGTCCAATTTTGACCTTTGTAGCTTAACGCAAAATAACCACAAGAACCCATTTAAACACTGAGAATGTAAATTCAGATTCTTGAACACTAACATGGTTTCCCTTAATCTGTGCAGTGTTTTTGCAAAATTTGTAAACTGTGAAGTGTTTAGTGAACACTACAGATTTATTTATTTTTCCTGACCTGACAGTGTTATCAAGTTCCGTAAATCATAATTTTCTTTCTTATACCAAACCACCTGTAGGGTTTACAGCTCCTGTTCAACAGGTTTGACATATTGCAGCAAACATCCAGCTGCATCATACCACAGCAAATGTGCACAAGCTGAAACCCTTGTAATATGTTCACGCAGATCTTGTCCAGCTGAGAAAGCAGTCATTTCTGTTTCGCTTGTCAATACTCATGTTCTAAGATCCAAAACAAAAATCATGGTTGAATGTGCTACAGAAACGAGGGTATCACTTACAGTGATAACTGATCAGATTCTTTCTCAACAATTTGATTTATTACTCTCTAGTGCATACAGAGGTGCTGCTGTGTGATAGAATACTGATCTCCAAGGACTCCAAGGCAGAGTCATGCCTTTTGATGCACCTACTCAGTGATGTGTGAAATTTCTTCTCTCTTTTTTTCTCTCTTTTTCTTTCTTGTTAAATAATGCCTTGGGTTTTTTTAGTGGATGGTTACTTTTAAATTTCAGTCATATATCAAGTGCTTAATACCAACTGCAAAACTGCATGCATCCATTTCAGACCAGAGTAATTCCCAGTTTCTGACAGAAAAGTTTAACTCCTTGCTGTTTCTTAGATCTAGTAATTTTTCCCCAAAATCATTTTGGATCTTATTTTCATTTCCTTCTCTCACATTTTATTCTGCACTAACATTCGTGAAATCTACTGTCTTGCATTTTGTGTCTGTGATTCATCTATTAGATATGGCTTCTTCTATTAGAAGTTCACTTGGAAAATGAACAGGGATTCATTTTTCTTTCAAGTCTGTGAAAACTTGTAACAGTTGAGGGCTATGACTCAGGTTCAAAGGTATTTCATACTGTATGCTGAAATGACTCTGAACATAAAGAGAAGGTGACATGAGAAGTGTTCTTCCCGAGTGGCAGCAATTTTCAGATGAATATAACAATGTTAGCTTCTGGTAAGTTTATGGCTGCAGATAACTTAGAGTTGTGAACTCTAAGCTTAGAGTTGCTTAAGAAGCAGTTCACACTGTTTCTCATCTTTTTTTGCAAGAAAGCCACCACAATCATGCAGCTGCTATTATGGTTTCTGCCCCAGAGGGAAAACAATTTGTTAAGGTTATACCAGTGTTGGTTCACTCTAGACCACATTTTTTAGAGGGGATTTCCCAAAGTATTTGCAAAATAAGTCCCTGACACTGATTGCATAATTATCAATCACAATGAAATTTACTGAAAATTTGTCTTATTAATTGTTGTTGTTACTGAGAACTTACTATTCTAATTCTACAGATCCATTTCAGTCTAATTCAGATGGTCTGTCTTTACCAGTGAGTGTTATCATTAACAGTTTGGTGGTTCAAATCTTAATTGTCCATGTTAAAATGCTTTTTTGCAAGCCTGATCTTGTAAATGTCCCAGTTGGCTGCTTGCATTTCATAGTTATTCGAGTTACTAGTCAATATTCTAGTTAAGCATAAAATAACCCATGTCATCCCTTCAACTTTGGATTTCTGTGCTCCATTTCCTAGTTTGAAAAACTTCATTGAGCAGCTGTGATCTGGCAGCATTGCAGCAATCCTTTGCGATCATTTCTCCTGGACTGTGGCTAATTTATCTCAAAATCTGTGTTGGTGTGTTGATGCTTCAGGAGCACAAAAGCCCTCCCCTGACAATTTCAGTGTTTCTTCTTTCCACCAAGCCATATTTTTTTCTGTGAGTCCTGACAGTTTAGGTTGTGGTTGGATGTTCATTCAGCTTGTATCTGTACATTGACAGAAAATCTGGCAGTATAAAGTTGGTTCAGTGGTGATCACATGACTAAATTTCTGTTATATTAACCTAAGTACACAATATAGTCTTTGTGCCAGCTAATTCACAGGCTGGCTGCCTAGTATCCCAAAGTGCTTTGCAATTCTCCAGTGTTTCGTGAGATGCCAGCCCAGCTGAATTCTAGGAATGTTTGTGAGCAGCTTTTCTAAGGACTTGGCTTCTTTTCCCAAAATCAGATCCCACTTCCAAAAACCCAGTCCTGCTGCCAAAAGGCCACTCCTACCTTGCTACTGCAAGGGTATTCTATCTTTTCCTTTCCACTTCCTGGATGCCATTTTCAGACCATGCTTCAGATGTCTTCAGTATCAGAAATTGCAGTAGAGTTTCATGTAGATTCCTTCCAGGAATAGCATTATCTACTCATTATGGGCTGCATACAAGAAAAGAGGGAGCAGACAGAAAAGGATATTAAGACATTAAGAGGATTCGTCCCATTTTGGGGTAATTTTTCAGATATGATGAAACTGCATGAATTACAGATGAAGAATTTCCACTCCACAGAGTATCTGGATGTGGCTGAGACAATGGCAAGTGACATGAGTTATGCAGCAGAGACAAGAACATCAGCAGAAAGAGAAATTTAGGATGGGAAAAGTAATTTTATTGGGTATCTGTAAACAATCTCATCCATTAGTTCGCAAGTAAGATCACGAACATGACACCTGCTTTTCCATTGCCTGCCAGGGTAGAAAAGTTGACATCTAGCACTGTGATATGGAATGTGACATCTGCCTGTTGCTTTACAAAGTGTTCAATCCACACTGTTTTCAGATGATGGATGTAGAGAACATCATAGTAAGTTTTGCTTAACTCTCACCCTCCTCTACTATACAGGGTTATTTGTGGAAGGAACATGACCATCTTTTTACCCTTCAAGCAGAGTAGTTTTCATAGTTTTAGCTTGGAGTGGGCAACACAATTTTAGTGTGCCAGAATCAATGGATTTATTATTCTGTCCCTGTTACTTGAATGCATTTCATGCCTTTGTTCATAAAGTAGCCTAAGTCATCACTGTTTTCATCATAGTTTGACTTCCACGAAGGAGACGTCATATGGAGAGTCTGAAAACAGCCTCCACATCAAGATCTCATTTTATTGCTGTATTGTGCACTAAATTTGTGAAGGGAAGCAGATGTCCAAAACCTGAGAGTAGGTAGCTGAGATAGAATAAGTGCCTGCTAAGGCTTATTCATTTGTCCATGGGAACCAGAAAGGCCAAATTCTGAGGGATGTTCCAGCAGGGTGTTTTATGCAAAATGCCTATGCTGCGTATAGATATGTATTTGCTGATTTGAAAGGAATAAGCTTATGCCATGTCTCTCTTGTTCCTGGTCTCTACTTTCTGTAGCTCCTATTGTCTGCCCCTCTTCCTCAACAGTTTATATTCTGAAGTTTGAGCCATGAGGATGGCCCTTTCATTAATCCATCATTAGTTAGGCTCATCAGCTTCCCATATTTCCAAGAATGTCAATGGAAACATACATGTGGAACTAAGAAAAATAATCAGAAAAATAATTGCTATTTTTCAGTCAAAAAGGCAGTACAAATAATGCAGAACACAATACTCAAAAAAAAAAAAAAAAAAAAAAGGCAAAAGCTCAGCTTTTTACTGAACTGAGACCAGTTATGTAAAAACATTTACAGATATGCAGAACTTTGCAGTAACAACAACGGGAGAAGAAACAAGAATAGGGAGGGGAAGCTGCTTGGTGTGAGGGCTTGCATCTCACCCAGAGGGCTGGCTGACCGGCCAGGTCATGCTGCTAAATGGGCTGAGCTGTGTTTTGAAGAGGCTGCATTTGATTCAGAGTAGGAGAGGAAGCTGTCATAGCTCTAGCTAGAAGTGCCATCATTGCATACTGCTTTCTTGTGGATTGCTCAGTTGTCATCCCCATTAGCTCCTGCTTCTCCTTTACAGGCTCTTTGCAGGTTCATAGTATTTCTGACAAGGCATCTGAGACTGCTCACTCTTGCTCTTCCCCTTCTAGGATTATTTGAATTCAGTTCTCCAAGAATCAATCACAGTGAGACTCTCTTCTCACATGCAGCAGTTGCCGTAAGGGTGCTTGCCATCCATTTGGCAATGGCAGGCTGTTTGGCTTTACACGCAGGCAAGAAAATAGAATTGCCCAGTGTTCCAACCTTATCTTGACAGGTAGACTCTTCCTCTCCACTATTGTGTGGCTGCCATTGCCCTCCTCTCTGGTTTGAGCCAGGACTAGTATTAAGCTATGCCTTGTTTTGGGATTTCTGATCTCGGGTCCATTTTGTAGAACAATGACCAGCCCTGTGTGCTAGGTGTGGGAGATAGATAGGTAAGGCTGCTTAATATGTTGGGAAACTGTCTCTGCTTGCTTCTAGGATGCCTTGTTCTCTAGTGAAGTCTTAGGAGGATGTCTGAGGGAGAGGTGGAAGGAGGGATACAGCTAACAGTTGACTGTTCTGTTTATGTTCACCCTCTGACACTGTTGTCTTGGGCAGCTTTGTGTTTGGCCAGGACAACCAAAGTATACTTCAAGCCAAGCATACCTTGATGTTGCTGGTGTTCATGGTTCCTCTTGCACTCTAAACTCCTGGACAGGTTGTCAAGAAATCTGTTCTCCCAGGAAACATTGTGGGGATATATAGTTTCATATTTCCAAATTAAAGGTGAATTTTAACATCCTTAGTGCCTTACCAGAGGTTCAGTTCCCTGAATAAGGAAAGATGAGATGAGCTCTGCATCATTTACCTTTTTTTTGTGTGTTGGCCTGGCTTTGTGTCAGTGCCTCAATTCACTTTTCAGCATTGCCATTGTTTAGTTGGGAGCTAACAGAAGAGAAAGGGCTGAAACATGAGTGGGAGAGGCAAGATTCACAGCAGGTCAGGGCTGTGTGGGGTGGCCATACAAACGTAGCCTGCCTGCTGCCTCTGAGGAAGCGGAATGATTGTACCCAGCCCTAAATGAGCAGAGTTAGCCTACCCGTGTCTTACAGGGAGAGGTGGCTCTGCACACAAATGATGGCTGGACGTGCAAGGCTGCCAGCTGGCAATGCACCCAAGGCTTGGCAGAGTAACGCAGGCTTGACACCCAAGGCTAGGAAAAAACTTTCAGAAAAAAAGCTGTAGCCATGAAAGGAGGATTGAAAGCCCCATGACAACAGCAAAGGGTGATGAGAACAGCCAAGCTTGGTGGGCCATATGTGAGCCTTAGCAGCCTGTATGAGGCACTGGTGCCATGAGGAGGTACTGATTTGTGAAAACAGAGTTTCCATCCAGCCTTCCCTTGTCACTGTGATTGTAGCATCATCCTTGTTTCCTGGCTTGGAGAAGGTAAGCCACCCTTGGATATATCAGAGGACAAGATTTTCTTCCCTGTGTAATCTCCATTGCATTATGACATAGTGTATCACTGTCCCCAGGACAGGATGTGGTTCATTTTTCCATCTGGGAGCATGAAACCCCAGCTCCTTGGCTATGCACAGATAAACCCAACCAGCTGATGTGAGAAGCCATGTTCAGAAATTTTCCTTTCTACCTTCATTCCACAGCATATAAATGCATATTTTGAGGATGCTTTAATTACTGAGAAGCCTGTGACTTATGAGCTCCTAAACAGGCTTTCGATTTCCAGGTGAGAAACTACACTGGAAATTCCCTCATGCTTCAGAGGCGATGGCTGGGGAGCAAGCGACTGACATGACTGTAGCTCTAGGGGGGCACAGAGCCGTACCCGTGGGGGTCTGCCAGAGCTGTATGCACACCAGACCCCGGAGACGCTACTTTCCTTGTGTCCTCTCAGCGCTGACCCATTGGGGGCTTTATTTTAAACCAGAGTTCCTTGAGAATGACACCGCCCGGCGGGCCGGGCTGCCGCGGCCGCCTACCCTCCTGGCCGCCCAGCACCCAAGCCTGCCTCGACCGCGGCTAACGCTGCCCGGCTGATCAGCCCAGAAGCGGCAGGGGTGACTCCCGAGCCGCGCCTGTGTCCGGTGGCCGGGCCGGGCCGCAGAGGGGCGTGCGCGGGGGGCGGGAGCCGCACGGCACCGCCCCGGCCCCGTCGCCGGGAGCCGGCAGATCCGGGTCTCGTGGCGCGGGCTGACGTGTGAGCCGGCCCGAAGCAGCGGGGCCGAGCCGCGGGGCCGTCTCTGTCAGCCCGGCAGCCCTGCTCCTGCCCCCGCGCCCGCCCGAGCCGCGCAGCCCGGTGCAGCCCGCCGGAGCACGGTGAGCGGGGGGGGCGCCGCGGAGGGGAAGGGGAGGGCGCGGGCCGGCCGCGGCCGGGCAGCACCGCGCGGGTTTCCGCGGACGCTGGTGGCCGTCCCTCCGTCCGCCGGGCGCAGAGCGCAGCGGCGCTGCCTGGAGGGTGGCCGCGGAGCCAGGGGTGCCCCTGGTGGGGGCTGCAGGGGTAACTTCAAGCCTCTTGAAGTGCAGGAACGTTCCTGCTGCCGAGCGCTTCGCGGGTGCCTGGGAAGGTAAACACCAGAAAGCGGGAGCTCGTTATTAGGCAGCTCTCTTTTTCGAACACGGTGAAACGTCCGCTCGCCTTCTTTATAGATGGTCTGATTTGGGTTTTTCTGGTGGTTGGGGTTTTTAGTGCAAAGTGGCACCCTCTATCCATTTATTTATTTATTATTTTATTAAATTATCTTAGTCTGATACTTTGAGCCAAGGGGTTTTAGCTTTCTCTCTGTAGAGAAGCTGGCAGTGGCGTGCTGACACCAGGGTATGCACTCCCGAGCTGCTCCCTGCTTTTTGGAAAGCGTGTGCAACTAAAGGGGGAGAAATTGAACAATCTCTCGTCAAAGATAATCTCAAGAAAACAACAGTGTTACACTGCCTTTAACTTATTAAAGATAGGGTTTTTGACCAGGAACTCTTCATATGTGTACTCTGAGATGTGATTTGTAGCGAATTACAGTGGAGAAGGGCTGTATTGGCCTGGGAGACTGTAAGATACCATCCATGGTCATTGCTTCACAACTGTCACCATGCTGCGTTCCTCTGATATCCTGCCCTGCAGCTCAGGCACTGCTTTCCGTGGCAGTTCTGAGGCCTCAACTAACCACTGCTCCTATGTCCATGCGACACATGACCTATATCAAAACCTCTTGTTCCCTGGCAAACACCTCTTTGTCTAATTAGCTTCTGGGTTTGTCTTTTAGATTATGGATTTGTTGGTGTAGGGACTGGGTGTTCTGTACATCCTTGTCTAGATAAGTCTTGAAAACCATATAAATATTTTAGGGATGAGGACATCTAACTTTTTTTGTCTCAGTAGCTTATTATGTTACTGTTACTAGTGTGCCTACTGGGGAAGGTACCTATCGGCAGTGAGCGTTAGTTATGTCTTAGTAGTCTTTTCATGCTTAGCTATTAGACTGCTATCCACTTTTACTCCTTTCTGTTACTTTCCAAGACCAAACATCAGCTCAAAAAAATCAAAATGAGAAAAAGAAATCAGTCTTACTTGTGAACTCTTCCTCTATACAATTAGAGAGAATAAATCCTTGATAATTCCATCTAATTCTTGTGACCTGTCAAGATGAGAGAAATCAAACTATTGTTGTTGTTCATTAATTAAAAAAAATAAAAAAAATTTTTTTTTTAAATTAAAAACTGACAGTGTGGCTTAAAATGGTAGAAGCAGTTGGCAAAATGAAAGTGATTGTAAAGTTAGCAGTACATTAGTTGGCTCAGTCCTGAGCTCTCTTCCTTCCCCTGCCACTGAAGTGAGTCCAGCCTCTTTTGTTCATTTTGCCTCGCTTTGTAACATACAAGATTTACACTTTTCTACTAACTGAAGAGTGACACAGAATTCTCTATTTTAAGTGGTTTAAGATAATTTTGTGTAAGGTGCTAACCAAGTTCAAAGCCGTATTGGTTGTATTATTGGTCATTCCACAGAATATTGTCATGTGTGGTTTGCTGGCAGGCAGGGACATCCCTGACCCACTCAGGACCATAAGGCAGAACTTTAGAACTGAGATGGTGGTAGCAGCCATTCTGTAGTTCTGGGCGCATCTTACTTTATTCTAGCTGGATATTATTTTACTGACTACAGAAATAAATATAATGGACATGGTTCTATGAAATTCCTTATACTGTGCACATCGTGATGGTTTTGCAGCACCTTACCCAAACCACGATCAAGTCCATTAAGTCTAAGTGCATGGCCCAGTTTCATGGGCAGCATTCTGAAGTTTGTGTTCTTCCCTTATTCTAGGGGAAAAAATAAGAATAATACTCAAACATTTTTATGTAGACTACTTCTTTTCAAAACTCATTACGGTTTTAATGGCTTTGTAACTATTGTACCTGCTTTCAGAAGGTCGGTATTTGGTTTTGGAGAAAGTTAGTTTCTAACTGACTTCTTGTTTTGCTATGATCTTCTCATTTTCTACTTTCACATATTTAGGCTTCAGAATTAGTGATGTGTGAATATTATTTGCATAGCAGACATGTAATAAAACAAAGTCTATGTTCGTGTTTCAGAATTTTCCCTCTTAGCTATTTTAGGTACTTGACATACATTCTTAAAGACCATTTTTTTTTCTCTGCTGAAGTTTGTTATAGCAGAATTTGGCCTAACAGCATCATGAGTCTTCACAGGAAGAGTACAGTGAAAGTAGCAAGATCCTGTTTCTTCTCTTATGATCATGTGTGAATGGAGAAGGTGTACAGTGCCCTGACAATACTAAGTATCAGATTATTACTCTGTATGGTTTGAACATTTATCAGATTACTCATCACAACAAATTAAAAAAATATATTTTGGCAGATGCATCTATGCATAGAAAAGGATGTCACCTGCCCATATTTTGCTTGGGAAGCAAATCAGAGAGCTCATGTACTGTCTTCGCATACATGCGTTTACATGCATGCTATATTACACTTGAAGTTGAAGTTAAGTATGTTTTCTGTTTTAACTTCCTAGATTATAGGTTCCATTTATTAATACATAAAGATCTATCTAGTTGTTAATGGCCACCTGATTCTGCAAGATGCTAAGTACTTCCTGGAATATTCAAGTGCTCCCAAGTCCTCTGTAAGTACTGTGGAAGCTAAGAAAACTTTGTAAGGTTATACCATAGAGATAAATCTTTCAGCCTTTGTTCAGAGGAAAAGAAAAAAAGAAAAATATTAATTATTTTCTCAGAATAGCTCCTTCAGCTTGTATGTGTTGACTCACCAGCATCTAGCTTCCCCAGTTCCCAAGGGGTCTCATTTGAAGAAAGACTCCTTAGCTCCTTATTATGAATGAATGCAGTCAGGGATATGAGAAGGATCAATCTGAGTTAGTTGTATTTCTGCTGGACTTCAATAGCAGTACAGCAGAGGAATGCAGTCCTGTCCTCCTCTTTCCATTCCATCACCTATTTCAAGGTATTATCTGGGGCTGTGGCAGTAGAAGGTCCTTTAGTGATGATTGATAAGGCTTTTCATGAAAGACTTGAGGATGCTTGGGGAACAGCCTCTGGTTGGTTGTACATTTGCATGGTTGTTAATTGAACAAATACACTTCAGAGGCATTAGTCAAAGAGTCTAGCTGGTATTTTTACAGATAATGGAACAAATTAGACTAATTTGGGTGGGGAACAGATAGAATTACATAAAAGATAAAAGTTTTCCTCATTAAGATTAGTTCTGATTCTTCTGCAGCTTTGTATGCATTAAAACCCATAGATTTCTGGAGCTAAATATAGTTTCATTCTTACTTTCTATAATTACTAGACAAATGTCAGATTCAAAGCACTGAGCTCTCCTAGGAAGGAAAAGATTTCTACTGGAAAGAACAGAAGAGCTGTACAAAAACGTAGCACCAACCCTTTACATGATATAAGCAGCTGCAATACTTTATTTGTCAAATCTTTGTCAAATATAGACGGCTAGTAATAGTGCTTTGGTCTTTTTTGTTCATATACTCACACATACATGTTTGTATGTTTCCTGTTCGTTAATGATAAAAGCTTTTTTTAGCAAGTTAATATTTTTAGAGAACTTGATAAAATAGTTTTAGTTTTCATATATTAAAAAGTTAGTTTAGGGTGAAAAACCAAACCAAACAAACAAAAAAAACCCCACAAACAAACAAAACCCAGACAAACCAAATTAAAAAAAAAAAAAAAAAAACCAACCCAACAAACAAACCTAAAAACCTGTCCTAATGAAATTACATGAAGATTTGAAGAAAAGTTGGGGGTTAGCTCTTAAAATAGTTGAACTCACTCAAGCGTGGAACAAAGCTTCCTGGTGCGACTGGCCTTAGTTTAACAGGAATTCCTGTGCAAGTGGTTACAGTGTCGTTAGGGGCTCATCACTTCCATACGTAGATGAGACTGATTAGATGGTATCTGCAATTAAGCACCCCTATTGAATATTCTAGATAAAGCTTTTATCAGAGAGCTCCACAACATTAAGAAATATTCTTCCACATAGGCTGGTGGATGCTTCAGTTTCAAGTTAGTATGTAGAACAGAAGTGTCTAGAGATGAAAAATGCCTTCTTTCCTGTGGGAAAACTGTGGAGCTGAAGGTGAGATGCTTTTTGCAAACTAACCCTGCTCTTGTGAAATAGTACCATAGATTTGTGTGTGTGCAAATTAATGTAACAGATTTAAAAATCTGTTGCTAGCGGGTGCAGGGGAGACTTGTATAATTTGCATAGCACTTTTAATAATCTAAACTAGTCTGTGAGTCTGCTGAATTAGATGGATGTTATTCTCTGGTAAAAACTGGGTCGTTTTTTAGCTAAACATATGTAAATAATTGAGCCCAGAAATCCAGTTAATTGCTGCAGATTCCCTCTGGTATAAGTACTGATTAAAAATATTCTAATTGATAAGCTTCAAATTGTTTACTGCAGGTATGTAGAAAACCTGATTTGACTTCCATTGAAGTTGAAGATAGGCACCCGCTAGCTTCAGATAAAATTTGATCTGGCCTAAAGGGGTTAGGAGTAGGGCTGCCAGGGAATACAGCTGCTTTCATCTGAAAATTGAAAATCCTGCTATCTTTCTCAGCATGCTGCTACCCTGCTAAATCTGTTTGCTCAGTGGCAAGTTATTAGAAACATATGTCATCCCTGGAGAAAAAAAAAAATGAAAAAATTCCAGAGAATTTCAATATAATTTTGTGTTTGTATGTGATTGAAGTAATGTTAAGGAATAGTGTATTTTTACAGTTTTAAGGCTTTAATCTAAACTATAATCTAAACATTTGTACTCGTAATAAATGAGTCTCAAACAACTTCATAGCTCACAGTTCAGAGCTGCACTTGCTGGGTCAATGTGGTGGACAAAACTTTTATTTTTATTTGTTTTGTAAAGGAGTGAATAAGACAATTTTTTTAAAATGTTTAGTTTTGCAAAGGAGTGAAATGCCTAAAAAGTTCTGAATGATTGACCTTCCAAAAAAATTACTTCAAAATAATGAGTTCTTGAAGACCACCTGAGCTGCAATAGCTACCTGGGCTCTCAGGGTTAACTCGGGGCAGCTCTGAAGTGAATTGTCTCAGCTTAACCTTTTTCTCTTAAGGACTAAGCAAAATAATGTTTGCTCCATGTTCCCATGGGCTAAGAGCATGTATAGGAACCATTGCCACAGCTCAGTTGCTGTGTGGTGGTTTTGTTACACCATGGTAATTTGCTCTTGAATTTGAGTCCTGAGCCTCACTGCGTGAACTTTAAAGTTGGATCTGCTTTGAGCTCTCAAGTTGCTTTGGTACATTTGAACATATTAATCATAATCTGATTCATGAATCTTGGAACAGGAGCAGAGATGTTTTATGGATAGGTTATGTAGTTTGTTATAGGAACATACTCTTTTTCCATACTTATCATTTACTTAAAAAAACTAAGTTTTGCATTATGAGGCCCAAAAGTTAAGTGCAAAACTTAACTCTTGGGCAGGGTAACCAACCGCAAAGTCCATTTCCCTATTCTACTCCCATGGGGAGGCTGGTGCAAAATGCTCACCTTTGCCATTTTCCATCCACAGGGAGTACCCTCTATGCTTGTTCCCTGAAAAAGTCTGCTCCCTGGAAGGCCAGCTCCTCTGTCGTGTGTAGCCACTTGTTTGGAGTCAGGCCTGGCAAAACAGTGCAACATAAGCCTGCAGCCCTGAGTGGTGTGACACATCATGGGTGTCCTCTCAGTGCTGGTACAGAAGTGCTCTCAGCTGGGGTTTCAGATTCATTATGTGTTGCTTCCAGCAATAGCGTGTAGCTCGTACAGCTGCAGGGGTGCTGAATTTGGGAGATTGGCAATTGTTGCTGGAGAATGGGAAGAGGAATGTTGACACAAGCCGTGGGACTGTCTGTAGTGCCAGAGACGTGAACCAAAAGCAGGAGAGTAAGCAAATTTGCCTACGAGCTGGCTCTTCTACTTACCACTCAAGCGGAAAATCCCATTAAAGTCAGTGAGAGTTCTTGCCTTACCAAAGACCACAAGAGAGGGCTCCCAGTTTGCTCTGTAAGCTGTTTGAAATACAACATGTTAGTAATTTTACAGAGGATAGCCCATGCTTTTGCATTAACATATGTCAAATAAAATTATTAAATAGCCATTAGTAATTCAGTGCAATAGAAATACTTTTGTTGTCTTAGACCATTGTCACAGTCTTTTACACTAGCAATAAATGTTCAAGTGAAGTTGAAGCATTTACTTAGCAGGAAAAAGGTATTATTCTTGGACAGTGTTCTATGTCATTGACATCTTCTCTTAATTAGCTTTCAAATTCCAAGACATTTCTTTCAGAAACATGTCATCCTTTGAACAAAAGGATGACCAAATGCCTACAGCTGGAGTCTGGCAATAGCATTCTGTATCAAATATCAGTAAATGAATTCTAAAATAGCTGGACTGTTTTTTAGATCCATGACTGGATGTGCCTAATTAGCTCCTTTTCAAGTGTTTTTGCCCAGAGGAAGTAAGCCACCTGCATGGGAATAAGTAAATAGCTTTTTTTTTTTTTAATCTTTGTGTCTCTTATTTAGCTCTCTTGGGGAATTCACTTTTGATCACTGATACCTGCCTTAAAGCCTGAAATATCTCTCTCTCTCTCTCTCTCTCCTCACATATTGGGGACTGGCCATGAAGAGAAAGGTGGGAAACAGTCCTGGAACACTAGGGGGGTTCAATGTGTGGGTACTTGTCCTCTGAGAGTTGTACTTGACATTGACAAAGCTTCATTAAACTGAAAGAAGCATTTGTGTTGAACCTATGCATGTCAGCATACCTGTAACCTTGGTTAGCCTCATCCACAAATAGTAAATTTTCTGCAGGTTTACTATTAGATGCTGCCACCCTTTAAAGCGGTGTCAACTTTTTTCACATAGTTCAGTGAGAGAAGAGTTCTGACATGTGGCTGTGAAAGGGCTTTTACCATAATTAAAAGTCTCTTAAGTTTTCATGCCCTGGCTCTTGCTTCAGTGCTGTAGGTGCTAGTACTTTTGGCAGAGTTGTCAGAAGAATTTCTCGACCCATTCAGAGCAAGTCCAAATGTCCACATTGGGGTGAAAACACTAGTAGCTCAGCAATGCTCACAGTGTTGTGGTGGACTCATGCTGTGGGGACAAGGGATGTAACAGTGCTCCAGTTGTCTTGTAAGGCCATCAGCAAAACACATCGGGAAGATCCTTAGCACTTCGTTCTCAATTTTGAGCCTGTCCCTGCTCAAAACCTCCTTCCTTGGCAGTGTAGTGTCCTTCAGTAGCTGGCTCAGCATTTCATATTTTCTTGGGTTTTGCTTCTATTTTTGAGGAGTTGTTTTGTATTAAATTAGCATTTCTAAGAAGCACCAGATGGATGACACTAGAAAATTAATTCATAGTTTACTTACATAACAAATGATTTGTGAGACAATAGCAAAGTTACCCACTAGTATACCTTGAGCAGGATAGGGCTGGGTGAGCAGGTCTCTTGTGGAGCTCCTACTGGTCTTGATGTCTCTGTTGAAACCAAGAAGAACAGCACCAGTTGCATACATTTGTGTACATGATTAACTTTTCCATGACATTTTCCATGAGAATAGGAACTGATTTAGCTTAATCTGCATCAGAAAGTTCATCTTGGATCTTGTTTATTATCCTGAGAAAAGTTGCAGTGCAAAAATACACTGGCCAACTCATTAGGTTCCATCTGGAAGACCAGGCAGATGCACTGATGCTTTCAAGTACACAATCAGCTGCTTTCTTCCCTACCCCCTGGAATTAAAGGAAAGAGTGGAGAAGATTGCTTTATACTCTGAAATGTTACTCTTTTGGGGTATTGTGTCAGCCATCAAAATCACTGTAGTCCTTTTCCTTAGAAAAGCTAAGTGGATGATCTGAACTTGGACAATTAGTTGAAGAAAACTGTAATTGGAGCCACACTTCACTGTGGCAGCGCTCCTCCTAGCACAATCCACATTTATGTCCTGCTGTTTTGCTTTTGCTACCCAGTAAGCCAGCTGATTTTCTTCTGTCCTGAAAACTCAATTTAATGCCCAGGAGGAGGCCTGGTAGAAAAAAGATCATAAATAGTTCTCTAGAGAGGTTTGGGGGTTTTTTTTGGGGGGGGGGGGGGGGGGAATCATGACCTTTTATATATAGTAGGTGGGGGCGCGGTGCAAGAGGGGGGGGGGGCTGTCCTTTTAAAACAAAAAGACGAGGGGACGGTTGGGATGAC
>JANIJG010018811.1:0-24707 GCA_024611175.1 Megaceryle torquata
GAAAATAATTAAAATAAAATAAATAAGTAAAATAAAATAAAATAAAATATATATTTTATTATAGCATAAAATAAAATATAACATAATAAATTAAAATAAAATATAAAATAAAATATCTAAACCCAAAAACTTCTCTTGCATTTGAGACAGCACTGAAATCAAGAGCTGCTCTAGGAAACAAGTTAAAAGCAACTCCGAGTCTACCCTACTGCTTGATGAATATTTACAGGGACATTATCACAGCCTTGTAGCAGCACCTGCTTGTTTATTTTTTAACACACAACAACATAGCAGGACTCTGCTTGCTGTAAATTCCATCTGCTGTACATCTTTTGAGTGTTGCTGTTTCCCAGAGATATTTGTCACTGTGATAATTAAAGCTGGTGCACTGATGCATAGGACAGTTATTTAATCCTTCTGTTTAATCTGTTTGAGACTATAGATTATTTTCTTAATTGTCATACACACAAGTGGTTTCTTCTGTGGTCTTGTTCAGTGCTTCAGAAATTATACTTTACCTTAATAAACTGTTTTCTCCTGGGCTGAATGCTGATCACAGACAAAACCCAGTAATAACAGCAAGAATATCCTTTCTTAATGAAGCAGACACATTAAATCTTTCATGCTTGTGGTTCTGTAGGAAGGCATCAAAAGAGAGGATTTTTGTGTCCTATGAACTGTTAATTTGAATTTATTCTATCACACCAGAAATACAGCAGAGAATACCATTCGGGTTTGGATGCTTTGAAACTCTGTTACTCTTTAAGACACTCCTGTGGAGTATTAGATGATTGCTGGGGGTTTTACTGAGTCACGTCCATCCATCCCAGTATCCTGGGTCCAACAGTGTGAAAGGCTGGAGAGCTGGGCAAAGGGCAACCTAGAGAAGTTCAGCAAGGGCAAGGGTAGGTTCCTGCACCTGGGGAACCCGCTGCACCAGTACCTGCTAAGGGTTGTCATGCTGGAAAGCAGCTCCATGGAGACGAATCTGGGAGTTCTGGTGGATAACAAGTTAACCAAGAGACACTGGTGTCTTCACCAAGAAGGCCAG
The DNA here is from genome assembly GCA_024611175.1 of Megaceryle torquata. Taxonomy (NCBI): domain Eukaryota; kingdom Metazoa; phylum Chordata; class Aves; order Coraciiformes; family Cerylidae; genus Megaceryle; species Megaceryle torquata. Next base: position 1,052 of record JANIJG010018811.1, read on the forward strand.
TCATCTCCTGGGGTGCATGAAGAAGACTGTGGCCAGCAGTTTGAGGGAAGTTCTCCTTCCCCTCTACTCTGCCCTGGTGAGACCACAGCTGGAGTATTATGTCCAGTGCTGGGCTCCCCAGTTCAAGAGGGACAGCGAACTACTGGAGAGAGTCCAGCAGGGGCTATGAAGACGATCAGGGGCCTGGAACATCTCTCTTACCAAGAACGGCTGAGAGCCCTGGGGCTGTTTAACCTGGAAAAGAGAAGACTGAGAGGTATCTTATCAATGCTTAAAAATGTCTAAACAGTATGTTTAAGTACAGTTAAGAGGATGGGTCCAGAATCTTTTTAGACAGTGATAGGACAAGGTGCAACTGGCACAAACTAGAACACAAGAAGTTCCAGTAAGGAACACAAGAAGTTCCAGTAAGGAACACAAGAAGTTCCGGTAAGGAAAAAGTTCTCTCCTGTGAAGGTGACAGATCCTGGAACAGGCTGCTCAAAGAGGTTGTGAATTCTCCTTCTCTGGAGATTTTCTTAACCTACCTGGATGAGATGCTGTGCAACATACTCTAGGTGAACCTGCTTTAGCAGGGAGCTTGGAATAGATGATCTCCAGAGGTCCCTTCCAACCCCTACTATTCTGTGATTCTATGATTCTGTGAATGACCTCCTAGAATCAAACAATTTGTGACTCAGGGACTTTCTCAGCTGGAAACAGTGTCTGAACCACAAGGTTTATAAGACCTTGGGGGAAGGTGCTTTACCAATTTAACTGCACATCCCATGAACCTCTTTCAGATATTTTTATTTGATGTCCACTATTTCTTCTTATTAGAAGTGTGAGTCCTTAACTGTCCTTAACTACTCTCTACTTTTAGAAGCTTCCACCATATTCTTCCCCCACCTCCTCATTTGTCTCTTTTCCAAGGTAAAGAGTCATATCTTACACCATCATGTCTCACACAGCATCTGTTCTGTACCTTTCATTATTCCCATTGGCCTTTTCTGAAGTTTTTGTAGTTCCACTAGATCCTGTTCAAGATGGAAAATGTGAACAAACTCGTGCACAGAACTCAAGTTAAGGGTATACAATAACTGTCCCTTTCATAATATTTTTTTGTATTCAGGTTATCTTTTTGACAGTTACTGAGCTGACCTTTTAAGGAAGTTCTCTCTGTCTCCTAGATTTTCATTGTATTACCTACATAAAAGGCCAAAAATATTTTCCTGAAGCAGAACGAAAAGAACCAAAAGAGCCTTTTCCTAAAACAACCTAAACCGCTACCCAGACAAGACCCAAACCAAACAAAGAAAAAAAACCCACCACCAAAACCTCCCACCAACCAGCCAAATATACAGCCCCACAAAACAGGGATAATCTGTCACTTGGATGAATCAATAGGCTGTTCTGTGTCATTTCCTTTGCTCTTTCATATGACACAGAGAAAAAACAGGTGCAAAAAAATGCAATTCACTGTTTATCTGGTCTTTAAGAGTTCAGAGTGTTCTTTTATGCATTTTTCTCTGGGCAAACTGCAATATCATTTCTGAGTGATACTTCTGGTTATCCCATACCGGAAGTATGGGGAAAAGCAACAGAATTCACCCTTTTGATAAGTGGAGGTGAGAGCAGTGGGGAAGAATGTATTGAAACTGTGTTAAAACCCCTGCTCTAGAGAGGGGAAGACAGCAGGAGGAGTGGAGAGAGCAGATGACTAATGAGATGATGCTGACTCCATGGAGCACGCCACAAACCTGCCCTTCATCCATTCAGAACTGTGCTGTGGTATCCTCCTGCTTGTATGAAACTGAATACAATTTAGTGAGAATAACACTGTGTTTGTTATGGCAGGGAATGCCGGGTCCAGATGGAAAACCAGGCTTTGCAGGCATTGCTGGACATCCTGGAGATGTGGTGAGTAGGACTGTCATAATCTGTGATCACCTAACACACACTGCCTCACAAACCTATGTCTTAAGCATCAGTAGGAGTCCTAACAGTAGTTACTAGCAGCATGTGGAGAGCTGGGCCTGGGTTTGTCCTACTTAAGCTGGAGCAGTTACCACAGACATCAAAATCAGGGACAGTGTCACTTGCCCTGACCTCCCTTATCAGTCAGAAGTGATACAGGCACCTCCAGAGGCTAGTTCTGACTCTTCAATGCTCCTTTTGTTTTTAAATATTCAGAAATCAACTCTGCTTTTAATTAGATGGAAGCTAACAGGCTCATAGGTGATGAAGAGCTGTGAGGATTCTCTTCAGCTGAGAAGCCCCTCGACTAGACCCCTGACACCTTCCTCTCACTCATGGCAGGCAAGCTGTCTGCATCCCCAGCACATTGAGTTGTATCAAGGGGCTGATCTAGCTTAGAAATAACCTGCCTGAAAAATGACCGTTTAGCTGTGACCAGTGTTCCCTACCCAGCCCACTGGACAATTCTGGTATCAGCTGCGGTCAATGCTCAGAAAGGAAGGAGCAGCCAAGTAAGGCTCATTTCAGTGCAGTGAAAGAAAAGCTTGTTGAAGTAACCCCCAGATGATGAAAGCTTATGTGCCCATTTGCTTCTGGTCATCTATGGACTCTGTCAAACGTGCTGGGAAATACTTTTAAGCATCAGATCCTAAGAGGGTCTCAGCTGAAACCAGCTGACCACATCTGCAGTTTAAGTGACCTGATGATCGATCATTCTGAACCTGCATTTTACTGGTGTGCTTTTTGAGAAGCTAGAGAAAGTACAGTTTCACATTTTATCCTGTTAAATCACTTACATTCATTTTTTTAAATTATTTTCAGGGTCCAAAAGGGGAGAAGGGTGACCCAGGACCTCAGGTGACATTGTGTGGATTTCATTCTTTCTGAGAAATCTGTGTGAAATGTACTGCTTACTACATGGGTTTTCCACTTGTACTGCTTTTAAATAGGGTGAACCAGGACAAAATGGGAACAGTATTGTGGGACCACCTGGACCACCAGGACCACCAGGACCAATCATAGCAGTACCTGAGGTAAGCATGTTTTCAAGCATTAAAGTCTCTGTGACTCATCTCACAGAGAAAAGGGCACAAGAGGTCAACAGACTGGCATTTCTCCTGTTCATATTCAGGTCACAAGTCTACTCCTCAAAACAACCAAACAAAAATCTCAATATGTCTCTATATCACATTAATTTGTTTGAAAAGACAGAATAGGAAGGAAAGTGGGTAAAAAGCTTACATACAAGAATTACGGAGTGGCATTGAGAGCAGCTCACAAACTCTCCAGGTGATTCTACAGGAACTGAGAACACCAAATAAAAAACCATCAGAGAAATACAAAAACCGGGAATGTTTAATAAAGCAAGGCACCTGAGACAGCAGTATGTAGGAGAGAGACACATTGTATTTTCTGACTATTCAAACCAGAGCACTGACTGTTGTGGAGACAAGAGCCAAAAGTACCAAAGGGTATGATGCTATAAGCTCACAGACATTGTCCAGTATCATTTAGCTGCATATATATTTTCAGTCAGTTCTTCTTTGTGTGCATCAGCATCTGCAAAAACAATACTACTTTGAAGTAACAAAGGCTAGAGATTAGGATGAATCCCATTTCAAGCTGACCACAAAAATCCATGGAATTGGCTTGATATGGCATAAAGAACTCGAGAAGCTTCGAGTGGCTGCAGGAAAGTCTTCACCTCTGAGAGCTGAAGGTGGCCAGAACAGCCAGGCTCATCCATAGGAATACATATAACAGCAGTTAAGTAGTGATTTGTGATGGCAAGGAGGGAAAATGCCCAGCCGAGGAGTCTGTGTCGGGGGAGCTGGACACCAGCATTACCATAAACCTGTGTGACACATCATATTTCTTTTTACTTGAAAAAACAGGCTTTCATTTAGACTTCTGCTATTGGTAGTAACTATAGCATAGACTGGCATCACATAGCCTGCATAACCAGTCCCAAAATAGTTGGGGGTTTTATTGAATTTACTGGATCCACACAGAAATTTAGGGTCCTAATCTCTTGCATGAGAGGGATTATAGATTCACAGAAATGTTGGCTGGGAGGGGTGTCTGAAGATCACCCAGTTCAACATCCTACTCAAAGTGGGACTGTTACCACCTCTGCACTTTAGCATGTTTCTGTTGGAGTTTCTGGGAAATTCCTCAATAGCTGTGGCAGAAATGCTGATGTAAAATTCATCTTCTTTCTCACAGACCTTCCACGGTGTCACCATGGGGCCTTAATCCTTAGCAGTGACTGAACAGCTCTGTTTGCTGTAACAATGAACCTGAATGTATTGCTCCTTAGCTCATTAACACCTGAAAATAAACGGAGAGCTCCAGAGGGAGGACAGAATGTATAGGAAATGTAAAACAATTATTGAAGCTGACATAGCAAAACTAATGACACTAGTTTGCTGGAGGCTGCATTGCTCCCCACACGTGATAGTCACAGTCCACATGTCTATTGTCCTGGTTTGACTTAGAACAGAACTAGTTCTAATTTCCACCTATCATGGAAGTCTGTCAGGGCAGGAAAGATGTTATGGAACTAGTCACAATTCATGCCCATGGGTTGCAGGTCCATTTCAGGAGGTTACTGGATGCCATTCAATGGAGCTAGCTCTTGCCATGACCACGATGTTATCCTGAAAGACACATATTGAACACTGTTAATATTATGCAATTAACATACAGTTTTACATCAAGTATTCTCACCCAGAGTTAAATTTCCTTGAGCTACACGTTGTACTTCATCATCTTTCGTCATCACCCACCAGGTACTTCCAGGTCCTTGAGTAAAGCAGTCCCACAAATGGGTTTTCTTACACCACAAGGACCTCATCCCCTTCTGCTGTCTGTAAGGGGTCTGACTGAGCAGGACCAGCCAGATCCTCTGGTGTTAGCCAGGTGGAACCAGGCAGCATAGGCTAAATGCTTGTCCCAGTTTTTAAAGGTTCCACACCCCGTTGCTTTCAGAGTAGTTTCTTAACAGTCCATTGTATTGTTCAGTTTTCCCAGAGGCTGGTGCATGATGGGGGATGTGATACACCCAGTCAACACCATGCTCTTTGGCCCAATTGTCTATAAGATTGTTTTTGAAATTACTCCCATTGTCAGATTCATTTTTCTTCTGGAGTACCGAGTCGCCACAGGATCTGCTTTTCAAAGGCCAGGATGGTGTCCCAGGCTCTGTGTGGCATGAGGTACAGGAGATGTTTCCAGCCATTCAGTGGATGCTACCACCATTTTAAGCACTTAGTGCTTACCCTGGAGGGTTTGAGGAGTGTGATGTAATCAATCATAGAATCATTAAGGTTGGAAAAGACCTCTAAAATTATCAAGTCCAACCATCAACCCACACTACCCTCACCACTAAACCATGTCCCAAAGTGCCACATCTACATGTTTTTTGCACCCCAAGTGATGGTGACTCCACCCCCTCCCTGGGCAGCCTGTTCCAAGGCCTCACCCCTCTCTCAGTACAGACATTTTTCCTGCTATCCAACCTAAACCTCCCCTGGCCCAACTTCAGCCCATTTCCTCCTGTCCTATTGCTAGTTAATTGGGAGAGAGAACAACACCCATCTCATTACAGCCTCCTCTCTGGTACATTTAGAGATTAATAAAGTCTCCTCTCATTCTCCTCCAGATTAAAAAAACCCATCTCCCTCAGCCTCTCCTCATAACACTTGTTCTCCAGGCCCCTGGAGAATATGTCATTTTCAGAGTGCAGTGAGTTAGAAGAGACTGAGCTGAAAAGTAAATTCACTGAACAGAATTAGTTCTGCTCTAACTCAAACCAGGACATCTATCTGATGTGTAGCTATGTCTGAAGAAACCTAACGTGCATCCTCTGAATTCTCTGGAGGATGTATTAACTACCTTCAGCATGCATCATAGAAATGTATACAGCCCGGTGGAAGTTGTACTGCATTGAATGTGTTAAAACCCATACAGAAACCCACTCCCTTTAAACTGGAGTTTAAGAAGTGAGCTCTCTACAAAGTAAGGTGGTAATATGTGTGGGTTTATGTACATTGGTAACAAACAGGTATTCTGGGGGAGTACAAGACTATCCTATCTATCCTCATACCCTTCAAGTCCTCTATATTTTTAATCAGATTTTTCCTCTGAGGACTTGGTATGATGGATTTTTATACAGTTAATTAAATGTATGTGTAAGTATATATGACTATGTGTGACACTGGGTTTTACCTACCTACCTACCTGTAAACAGGACCTTTGCTTACTATAGATTTACTGATAGAAGATTAAATTATCCAAATATATTTTATTGACTCAGTCTCTTATATTCTACAGTTAGCTTCAGATATGAAAAGAATCACTGCAGGCAGACCTGTCAATTGCAGTTGGAATTACAGAACTACAATAAATACCAGGATCAGCTGCCGTACTGTGAATATTGGCTCGATGTAGGTAGAGCAGCAAAGATCAATTGAGTGATCTAAGTGAACTACAGGGCAGTTAGATCCTTCCCCAGGTCAGGGGCTATCAGTTCACTCATTTAACCATTGTGTAGCAAGGACAACAATACTTCTTGGGCTACAGAAGTCCAAGAACCTGATCTGTCAGAGTTGGGAGTTTTCTTATGAAGGGCTGTGTCGCTACAACTAAAAAATTTTATGATCGTTGGTCAAAATAAAACAAATTAAAGAGCTAGTACCATCTTATTATTGCTGTTGATATATTAAGATGTGAAGTGGACAGCTGTGGCTCAGGGCCAGGCCTCACCAGTTTCTGGCCAATAGCACAGTGACTGAACTGCACTGAAAGGTGGACTTTGGTTTCCTCCTTGTTTAACCTTGTCCCTATATGTACTGAGGGGATTCGCATCCTTCAGAAGCCACTTCTCACACTGTGAAAAGCCATGGCAAGATGAGGTCTACAGTGGAATGTCGACATTTCCAGTATTCTGCAATACCCACAAACACCAGGCAGCTCAGAGGCTTGCAGTCCCTCCTGCCTCCTCTTTTGCCTCCTGCTGTCGGTCAGGAATTCTGCTCTGAACTGTCATGTTTGAAACACAGTGTCCCTCAGTTTGATGGTGCTTGATACTCCAAAATACCAAAATCAATATTCTTCATCCTGTATTGGCTATTTTGCTCTTTTGAAGCATAATCTCTCATTCTCAGTGTGTCTTGATGCATGGTATAGTGCTAACCACTAAGCCATATTAATTGTAGCTACAATTTTAACACTTCAGTTTAGTCAGACACAGTACAGAAATAATTTTGAGTAGAGACATTTTATTTGATTGAAATTTAAAACTTGTAAACAGTTCTCTATTGCTGCCATTATTCATCCATAGTTTAGGTACAAGAACTGAATGAAAAACCTGGAGAAAGTTTCATGCTGAGGGTGTAAAGCAAATGTCAAAAGATATTGCATTTCCTGCGTTCTTTCTGTAATTCTAATAAGGGCCATTTGGATACAAAGCTGAAGGTTTACTTAGAACCCAACCCAGACAACCACATTAAAACCTACTCTTTCTTCCTCTTTGTAACAGGGAAGAAAATATGAAAAGCAATGTTGTCCTTACTTTGTAGTCAGAGATTTCTGAACTTCAAATTATGGAGAAATGCCAAAGCTAATGCTGAGATCACGAATTCCAGGACAGGAAGCAGTAAATCAGCATTGCTCTGTTTAGGCTTCCCGAGACTCAGAGCTCTTTAGCTTAAGTGCTGCTCCACATCCAAGTGACTATACGGTTCTGGAGATGCAAGCTAGTTTAATTGCTTGCAAACACAGCAGCAGGGTCAGAGCTGACTTAGGAATCACTGCACGACACTGCATGGTGTGATAGAGACATGTCCAGAATATAACTATAACTTCAAGGCTAAAACAGGATGAGTTTCTCAGACAGACTGACCACCTTAGAATGCCAGTGACATACTGGAGTACAAAACCTTCATTGTTTTCTTTATCTTACCGAGGAGAAATTACTTCAGGCTGCAACATTTGGTGTCACAGTTTTCAAATTAAAAATTAGAGCCAGTTAATTAAAAGTTTGAAAGCATTCTGAGATCCTTATAGAAGAACTGTAAAAAAATTCCTAGGTTTTGCTATTCCAGATGTATAACAAAAATTAGAAGTAGAGCCATTTCTGTGGCCTTCCTTGTGTTTTTCTCCCCATAGTTATGATGGGACGTTTTAACTGGCTATACATTTCTAAAAATGCATGCATGCGTTTTATAATCAATTTGGTGTTTGAAATAACATGTTCCTTAACAACCTCTTTAGCTATTACTCAATGATACTGATGGAATATTTAACCTCACTGACATTAAAGGACTGCTTGGACCTCTGGTGAGTATATGCTACATTATTAAATTTTCAGATTTGCTCTATCTTCAGTGTCTCCTTTTAAGTATCAACTAGAGCTCACTTTCCTATGCTTTAGAATTGTGTCCCTTCTAACTTCAGCAGTCTTCTCTGTGGAAGTGCTTCAGGTACTGAATTCTGTGTGAAGGAACTGCTTTTACACATTTGTATTGCTTAGCTCTGAATCTGAACAGAGTGCCAGAGATGTGGAATTGATGCAGAAACAGGGACCAAGATTTAGATAGCATTTCTTCCATTTTCTTTTTAATTCTTGTTTTCCATGTCATAATATGGTGGGGTAAAGTATTTTGCTCAGTTCTCCTTGGCTCTGCAACTAGCAATGCTAGGCTCCTGTGTACGAGTTTAGTCTCACAGCAATTATAGCTGTGGATGAAAAGCTGAGAATTTCATGAGAGAACCACAGATGTGAAATTTCAAGTTCTGTTTTGCAGCTAGGAGTGTAGCTGCAAAATAGTTCAGTCAAATATTTGAAATTCTGAATACTTCTTTGTTATGGTTTCAAATTCCTAGGACTGGAGCCAAAGAGATCCAAAGGTAGACCTTTTACAGGCTGTGGACTCTATTCAACCTTGCCTGAAAGTCCAGAATATATTGCACTTTGCAAAATTTTAACACACACCCCCCCCCCCAGACAACACATCTTACTTCACAGCTGGTTTCATTTGGGGACTGATTTTCTTGTTTGTGACCACAGTTCTCTCCCTCACATTCAATCACTGATGAAAAAAAAGGAGGAACAGAATGTGTGTACTGAAAGTAGAATCTCACTCTACATACCCACAATTTGAGGAAAAACATGTATAAATACAATGTCCCAGAACAAATATTTTCTACATCTGCCAGTGAACTGGAAAGAAGGGCATTAGCTCAAATAACAGCCTTTAACCTTTATTTATTAGCCTAACATGCCTCTTTTTCACTTGTCACATAAACCATCACATTATTATGGCTGCATCCAGCTATGCTTATGATAAAACAACGGCTTTCATTGGAGACTATTTTGGTGTGTTTCCTAAAGACCTGATTCGCCTAAGCCCTGGACATAACAGGATTCCAGGATAGGATGGGCCCTCCTGTGCAAGCTGTGTTACTGCAGGTAGTTGACATTCAAGCCTTACATCATAGAATCAGAGAGTCATAGACTGGCAGGGGTTGGAAGGGACCTCTGGAGACCATCGAGTCCAACCCCCCTGCCAGAGCAGGGTCACCCAGGGCAGCCCACACAGGAACAGATCCAGGTGGGGTTGAAAGTCTCCAGAGAAGGGGACTCCACAGCCTCTCTGGGCAGCCTGTTCCAGGATCCATCACCCTCACAGGAAAGAATTTTTCCTCATGTTGAGGTGGAACTTCCTATGGTCTAGCTTATACCCATTATTCCTTCTCCTATTACTGGGCACCACTGAAAAGAGGCTGTGCCCTTCCATTTGGCACCCACCTCTCACGATACTTGTAAACATTAATAAGATCCCCTCTCAGACTTCTCAAGACTAAACAGCCCCAAGGCTCCCAGCCTTTCTTCATAGGAGAGCTGTTCCAGTCCCTTCAGCATCCCCATAGCCACTGTTGTACTCACTCCAGTAGATCCCTGTCTCTCTTGAACTGGGGAGCCCAAAACTGGATTAAATATTCCAGGTGTGGTCCCACCAGGGCAGAGGAGAGGGGGAGGAGAACCTCCCCCAGACCTGCTGGACAGATTCTCAGAACAACACAGCCAAGTGGTCTTACAAGCCCCACAGTAACAGATTGGGTTATAATAGTTACTAGAGGTACAGTCCCAACGGAAAGAAGTAGGTCCTGTGGCTCGAAGCACAGTTGCAATTGGAAAGGTCTTTGAAACTCAGCATCTGAGTTCACCCCAGTCAGGAAAGAGGTGCAGTCTCATAGTGGCTTGGGCAATACAGACCCGGGTGATCTGAACGAGAACTAGGCTGTCTCTGTGCAGATACCGCAGTGGGGAGATCTTAAGCATGTTTCTCTTCACTGCCTATTGCACACTCTATTTTCTATCCAGGAGCAAAATGGCAAAGGTGGGAGGGCTACTGTGATCTCTATACTGGAATCTAGGGAAGATTTGAAGGATACTGAATTATGGCTGCATGTCCTCCACATGTGGAAGATTTCACCTTTCTTCAACCTTTCCCAGATCTCTGTCCCTTCAGATTTGAAAAGTAAATATTTATCTCCCAGAAAAAGTTGGAAGCCTTTAGCATTATGGAGTGTTCACAACTTGACCACTGGCTGAATGAAGGTCTTCATCCAGTTAGTATTCCCAAATTGCACAATACACGGAAAATGCATCCCCTGTTTGGAAGTCTGTAATATTTGTTTGTAAGGGGGTGGGTTTTTTGCATTTTGCAGGGGCTAGATGGCAAGCCAGGTCTACCAGGATTTCCTGTAAGTATTATGTTCCTTGGATTTATCTAAGTATTATTCAATATAATAAATTGTCATATGGGAGACTGTTGGTCTTTAGAGATTCAACAGCTGTGGTAGAAACTAACTCTGCTGAAAATGAAGTACACTGTGATATGCACATCTCATATTTCTCTTTATCTCAGAATCTGTTCTGTAGTTTAAACCTAAATGTAATTGACTCTGATAAAAAAAAAAATCATACTTAAGGGAAAGACCTATACCAGGAGAAACAAATGGAACAAACAGACTTCTAAAAGTTATCTTCATATTTACATATAATTTTATTATTCTTTAGGTTTATTTTTGTCATCACTACAGAGTACAGTAAAGCCCTATGAGGTGTACCCTTTTTATTTTATCCTTTAGGAAATATTTATTATTTTTTTCTAATAATATACCAGTGCCACCATGGAAACATTGCACAGCCATAGTATCAAAAGGTGACTTATCCAATGGTGGCTATCCATCGGTCTCTGTCTCTCTGTCCTACCTGCCTACTGTGGTCAGATTGGCAGATCATATAAATATTATCTGGCTTGTAACTTCATATAGTATTGTTTATACTATTATATTTCTATTCTATATAATGCAGTAGAATTCTTTTCCCATGTTAGGGTTGTTTTACAGTTCATATGCATATGGTCTCTGAATCATTTGTCTATTGCCTGCGAATATCTAAGGGGAAAACAGGGAGAGATGACAAATGACATTAACAAATGCTGGCAAATTGCCCAAAATTCTACAGAGCATTGTTTACTAAGTCATGGGTATTACAGAATGCATAGGAAGCTAAAAAAGTGGGGTGTGGTGTAACTCATTTTAAATACTTTTCTCTTGAAAAAGAGCTGATAACATTTAGTGAGTGATAGACTGAATTCTTAGTCTCTCTGTCATTTACAGAATTTCTACAGACATGAAAACACCTTTCTTGTTCTTACCTCAGGATTTTTCCTTTCTCCTCACTAATGCAGAAATCATGTGGACTTATATTTATCTTTTGGTGTGTAAAGAAAATGCTTCTGAAAGCACTTGTAATGGAAGATTGTAAAAATATGTGATCTGAACGGAATGCTTTCACCACAGAACAGATACAGAAATTCAAAATCACTTTCAAAGATATAAGCTCTATTTCAGAGAAGAGTATTTTTTTTAGAGTACTGTTTTAAAGTGTAGCTTCATAAATTCTGTTGAAAATAGGTCTGTCTGAATGGTCACGGAGGGAGAGAGAATTTTAGGTTGAATTTCCACTATTATTAATGTTTGCATACTTCTCTTCATGACTGTGTGTGTTACCTGAACTCTGATAAATATCGGGGGGCTGGTGTTTCTTCTTTTTGACAGATTTTCTCTATATGATTTTTGGTTTAGGGAATACTTTCATTCAGACACCAATTTAGTCTTATAAGAGTTATTAGACTGCAACCAGAATTCAAGTTTTCCAGTTATTTAAAACTACATTTATTAAAATGGTCTAGCTAGATATTCTTAGCAGATTTCACCATGGATTTATGTACTTGGTTTTGCTTAGGGCCCTCGGGGACCAAAGGGTGATACTGGTTTGCCAGGATCACAAGGACCCAAAGGACAACAGGTAAGAGAAAATGAATAAGGAAAAGTACATACTGCAGATTGTGTTAGATGAAAAATACCTGGTGACATGAAAAATCTAATGATTCTAATTTTACTAGGGATTGGGATGTGTCTAGGGTTAAGGCTGACCACTAGACAAATGACAGATGCTCTCTATTAAACCCTCTCCCTTCCCGAAGTGAAAGAGAAAGAGAATAAGGAAGAGAGACTGATGGATTGGAAAAGAAAATTAGAACACCTTTGAAGAAAACAATGACAATAAAATGAAAAATATATGCCAGTATATACAAAATCAATATGGAACCCAACCCCCCTGATGGCAGTGACATCACCATCACCACTGATGCTGTGGAGCAGGCACTGGGGAAGTCCCAGGCTGGACTCAGCTGCATATGGGAACCAGATTCAGGAACTGGATTCTGGCACTGGATTCAGGAACACACAGATCGGGATCGAAGGCATAATGGACAGAATCCTCCTCAGACACTGTCCAGTGAACAACAGAGCTTAACCCTTGTGATCCCTCAGCTTTATACTGAATATAACATCAATGGAATGGAATACCTTGTTGGTCAGATTTGAGTCACCCATCCTGTCTGCTCCGCCCCTTAGATGTGACCTTTTGCTTTACAGCGCCCCACAAGGTACACGAGATTGAGCAGTGACCTTGGTTTCTGTAGGAACAGGTATAATCAAAAGCTTATTCAGTTTATGTGAAAAGATTTACCGAGTGGAAATTGAAGGAGCACTAAACAAATCATCTTGATATAACTACTAGATAGTACTGAGAGCTAAAGTGACTGCCCCAGTGCTGAGATTCTGCAGTGCAGGATGCACTTATCAGAATAGATTTGCATAAGCATGAGGTGACCTCTCCTTGGAAATTGACTGTTGGTGCTGACACCCTGGGATCTTAACCAAAAGGCCAGACAAAACAAAGATTAATATTTCCCTCCTCCTTCATCACAGAGGCTTTGCCTACAGAGGGAAGACTGCAGTTTTCCATTCCCAAAGAAAGTATAAGAGTTGGGGAGCTCTCTGTTTGAGATCCTTTCTCTTATTTCTACATAACAGTGTTTCTTTTGTACCACTGCTAAGAGATGACTAAGGACTGACTCTGAGATTTTATAAATATTGCAGCTGTTGGTTTGTTTTAATTCCCCTTCTCACCCACCTTCAGGAAGCAGGGGAGAGGAATTTAAGCTATGACAGTCTTGGGGATAAGAACAAGAAAAGCAAAGCCACTTTCTGCTTATTCTTTGTAAGCAGCTGACCTCACTTTCTCACAAGTAATAGGGAGGCTTGGAAATGGTTAATTATGGTTTGAAATGGGCTTGTAGATGAACAGCATCTTCATTGTTCAGAAGGAAAGATCTCAGGCCACAAATACCAGGCCCCTTTTTGTCATATGTTTTCCTGTTCTTTTATGGAGTGCATAAAATGATCAAGCTTAAGTTTAAAACCAGTTGGGTGCCTTGGGCTTTGGGTCGTGCATTTGTTTGCTGGTTTTTTTGGATTGGTATTTTGTTGCTTTGTTTTGTTTTGGTTTTTAATTTTTGTTTGTTTGTTTGGGGGGTGTGTGTGTGGTTTTCTGTTTGTTTACTGGTTGGTCTGTATTGTTTGTTTTTATTTATTTATTGTTTGTGAATTTTTTTTCACTCCTGCTGTCCACACTGGAAGGAACTCAAAACTTTGAAGCCATTCTATTTTGTAGCCACCAATGACAGTGGTGTTTTTTAGGCTGTTTCTGAGGCATGAACACCAGGCTACACTGTAGAATGAAACTAGGAATCACAATGAAGGTGCACAGACACCTAGAAGCATTTTGCTTTGAGGATTGTGAGATGCTTCTGTTGCAACCTCAGGTCCATAAAATCACAGAAGATAAAGTCAGTGAAGCAAAGCCTTAGGGAGACTCCAAAGTATCATCAGGGAGACTCCAAAGACCCCAAAGATTAAAGAGCCTGCAAGAGGAAATAAGTTATAGTACTTCCTGCTCAGTGGAAGTGCTATAACCTGGACTGTCATTTTAATCAGCAATTGAATTGTTAGTTTTGAGCCAGATTTATTCAATCAGAGATCTTGGGAAAGCTATTGTACCAAGCTGCCTGAGCTAGAAGATAGTAAGTTACAACTGAAAGATCCAGAGTGGGAACTATGTGCTGGCACTGGGCAGTGATAATTCATGGTTGTGGTGCCATTATTCAGTGGAATTACCCCTCGAAGAAGTGGAATGGAGAATGTCATAATTTGAATACTGCTTCATTACAGGTAATGAGGCTGCATCATGCCAGGCACATAAAGGGAACAGTTCATGCTTTCCTGATAGTAAAGTCAGGACACTCGATGTTCTACCAGAATGTGACATTTCCAGCCAGATAGCCTGACCACTGTCTAATCTGTTGTTACCCAAGAAGACACCAATAGCCTGTCTACCTTTGGCAGAGATCTCTTGTGAACACAGCATGCTTCACATCATTACATATGTAAGAACAATTTAAAATCTTTTTTTACAAGATAAGTACTCATCTCAGGGAGATTTACAGGAAAAGAATATTTTTAGTGTGTTTTATTAAGTTTTAAGAAATATCAGTCTTTTTCTCCCCTAGAATCAAGCTTCACCCTACTCATGTTGATACCACTTTATGTTCATCACAGCTAACTAACCTGTCTTGCTTCAAACAGCTGTAATGCTGCTTTCACTTCTTCTGATTTATTGAGAACTGCTTTGCAAACACTATAAAATGCCTTTGATAATTGCAGGGTGAAAAAGGAGAACCAGGAGCTATCATTACTGTTGATGGATCTGTAACGGAATTATTAGGAAGGAAAGGGGAGAAGGTGAGCTAACACTGTCATGTGCTCCACCAGGATGTTTGGTGGCCTTGTTACCAGCCCCCTCTGCTACATACTGCAGGAATTCTCCTTGTCATTGCTCAGTGTGTGTCTGTCCTCAACAGGGTGAAGCTGGAGTGGTGGGACCGGTGGGACCAATGGTAAGACATTTCCAAAGATGAATGGATTCTTCTCTTTTTTCTTTTCTTTTCTTTTCTTTTTTTCTTTTTTCTTTTCTTTTTTTCTTTTCTTTTCTTTTCTTTTCTTTTATTTTTTTTTCTTTTTTTTTCTTTTTTTTTTTTTTCTTTTTTTTTCTTTTCTTTTCTTTTCTTTTCTTTTCTTTTCTTTTCTTTTCCTTTGGTTTTGCATATCATAGTAGATGTAAAAGTATTTTGGTTTAGCTTTTCATTCTTCTCAGTAGGGATAATAAGGAGTATTCCTGCTTCAAGATGATTAACGTCCTTCAGAAAACAATGTGTTTGTTTAACGTGTGGTGCTGTAAACTATTGGCTTGATTAAAAAATTAAATTCTGCTGGCACAGATGTATCCATTACTATCTAAAAAGGCAGTGGAGTATCGTCAGAGCTAGAAACTTACATAACTTATGACTCTGAGTGAACTGGGTTTGTTTAGCCCTGAAGATAAAAGGCTCAGAGTATCTCTAATTGCTCCCTGCTGCTGCCTGGAAAGGAATTCTAGAACAAAGTCAGATCCATCTCAGAGGTGCATAGGAAAAAGACAGGTGCCAATGATCAAAAGTTCCAGCAATGGAAATTCCAATTAGATATAAAGAAAAAAAATAAAAGTAAAAGTGGTTAAACAATGCAATAGGTGCTCAGAGATTGTGGAACAAGGTTGTAAACAGCATGACCTAGCTTGGAAGTTTGTCTTGCTTTGAGCAAGAGGTTGGACTAGATGGTCTCTAAACCTAAATTATTCTTTCAATCTAAATTATTCTCTGTTTCTAAGATTTACATTAAAACAACTGAATATATCAGGTTATATTATTGGTATATATTAATATATACCAAGAATTTGCAACTGCCTTGGATATTGAGGAAGCTGTGAATTAAGCAGTAGAGTCATTTACCAGAGAGATCATTTACCAAAACCAGGATTTAGGGACGTTCTTTCAGGTACTTGGCCTGATATATTTGAGTGGACAGATTGTTGTATGAAAGCACAATAAATTAGTTATAAAATAAGAACAGTTGCTCAAACTGTTAGTATTAGAGCAGGAATTAATTTCTTCTAGTCTAGTATTCCAAAGATCAAGGATATTGACTGTTCATTTGCTTCTGCTTTTGATGTAGCCCAGTCTGTGTTGTGCCTAAGTGAATGTAGTAGGTGTTGTCATGTCTACGCACTAAGGTGTGTCAGAGATTTTGCCATCAGCTTCTGTGTTCTTTAAAAAGGGCTGACTGGGTGTGCTGGGTAACTGCTTTCTTAATTACTGTGTATCAGAATACTTGAGGGGCCTATCCTAACTTACCAGAAAGGTTGTTCCTTTTCTTCTCCTTGTACGACTGCAGGATGAGTCTATCCTTTCACCTCGACAGAGAATCATAAAATAATTTAGAAGTGAACTTCACAGCCCACACCACAGCCCAAAGCAGGTCTGTTTAGCTCAGGTAATTGCCCAGTCAAGTATTCAACATCTCTTAGGATAGACATTCCCCAGCCTTTCTGGGCAATACATTCTAGTATTTGACAACCTTCACAGTAAAAAAACCCAAAGGTTTTCCTTATATTTATTTGGAAATTCTCATGTTGCATCTTGTGTTCATCACCTCTCATCCTATTGCTGTGTACCCTTCAGGACATGTTCTTTTTCTATCAGCCTCAAACTCTGTGTTTATATCTCCTTTTGTACTGCCACAAGATGCTTCACACTCATCAGTATGTAGACAAAGCCATTCAGAGGCAGTTCTTGCCAGCGCTGGTGTGTATCATTACACTGCAGGAGAATTTGGTACACAGGACTTGTCTTAGTACTTTGCTTAGCCAATTCCTCTTCTTAGTGCAGAATTCCAGTTTAATCCTCACTGCCCATGGGCATGATGCTTTTTGGTGTGGTCCCATAGAAAAAAAAATCTCTTTGTAATCAGTGTGAGTCCTGTGCTGCAAAAAACATACTCCAGAGTGCTGAGCTCGAGCCTCTATGACAACTCATCAGAATTTTCATAACAATGCTTCTGTTCCACTTTGCACCAAGACTCTGGCACAGGAACAGCTTCAAGGTAGCTGGGAATTCTAATCGTTCCAGTGCCATTAGGGCACAATGAACTCACACACAGGTTTCCAGAATGTAAAAGGGTTTCCCTACTCATTGCTCCCCTCCTTTGTGAGAGTTTAGCCAGACAGAAGAGAGGATCACAGGGGCTTGGACCACAAGGAGATACAGAGAAGTATTTATATGGCAGATGAGAGCTAGGGATAGTCAGACAGTTAGTAATGTTAACAGCAAAAGCAGAAGAGACAGCCTGAATCCAGCCTCTGGCCATGGGGGAAATGAGAATCTCTTCCTTGCTTGATTATCCAGCCCACTGTCAGTGAGGCAGACCACTGCACATCACTGCACAGGAGCCCTTACTAAGAACCACAGAGTCACTATACCCAAATCAACTCTCTGCTGTTGAAAATGAAAGTTCCCTTTCTGGTAAGCAGCCTCCTGTGGCTTCTTCCTTCTTTCATTTCTAGCTGCAACTGCTGGCTTCTGTCTCAGGGAGTTGCTAACATCTGTCAAGGGCAGGCCTGCACTTTGAGAGAGGAAATAGCAAAGGTAGCTCCAGCATGGTCAACACTCACACTGGTGATGTTTAAAGTCCCAGTTAAAGCATGAAATCCAGACACTTCTCTTTATTTAAATGAATAAAAACTTCTGCTTCTAATTATCCTTATTGCTCAGTGAAGCTCAGATTTGCATATTCTTTAAAGACTCGAATACAGGAAAGTGAAATAGCAAAATACCCACAACCTTTTGCATTTCTGTTTTTTTACAAACCCCATTATTGGATATGGTAGCATGGAAGGGTGAGTTGAACCATACTGAAAGCTTGAGGACACACTGAAGTTCACATCTGTCAGGGTCCACCAGCAACCTATTGCCTGCTTCAGACACAGGCATAGCTTTGATCAGATGGGCAGAAATTACCTTCAAACAGCAAATTAAATAGAAGTTTAAAAAAGGTCTTACCATATTTGAACACTTTTAGCTGCCATTAGAGACCTTTCAAATCTGATTACAATGATGACGTTATGAACCAATATGTTCACATTTTAACCAGTTTTTAATTTCATGTCTAATCCAGTCTTGATTTTGGCATGATAAAATTACAACAATTAATCCATGAATTTCACCTTGATGATAAAATAAATAATCTCATCATCATCATCTAGATTTTCCATGAAAGTACATCACTCTTCAATGAAATGATACTGCATAAAGGCAAGAACAAACACTTGCCAGTTTAAAGAATGAATAAATAATTTTGCTAATTGAAAGTTCTATCAATACAGCAGTAGTTTAATTCATAAAGTGGATTGCTAAGACACTGGTATTAGAATCCAGATGGTATTCCTGTGTCAGTATTCTCCTGAATAGCTAAGATGCAAAACTGAGTATGCAAATCATCCAAGAATAAACATCATCCAAGAATAAAGAGGTTATTTCTTTCAAACTTTCTAGCTTCTCACCTGCCTGTGCTCTCTCTGTGACTTGAAATGAGAGATAATATGTAAACAGAATGGGACTGTAAATAAGGAGACTCAGTTCTACCACAGGCTTGCTTGCTTCTTAGTCTCCACTTTATTTAATCAAGACCAAGTGAGTGGCAAGATGGGAATTTTCTCTTGTTTTTTGATTGTTTTCTCATTAACCTTTGAAGTAGCATCACAATGTCAACATATGTTTTTTACCTTTAAACTGATTTACTGAAATTGTGTTAAGCAGAGCAATAGCCAAGGTTTTTCTTCCACCAGCATAGGTCTGTGTGAACCACCATATTGCAGGTAGCAATAGGAAGTCTGAAGGAATAACCATACCAAAGGTACTGCAAATTCTCAGGATTAAATACATCAGTTGTCACCTCTAAGTGGTATCTGCATGAGATCTATAGGCAGAAATTATTTAACTAATAATGCAAGAAAGAGTATCCCTTAGCGTTTCATCAGACTGAAAAAAAAGGAAATGAAACCAGAAAGGTTGGTAAATATATAGAGACTGTCTAGACCCTTGTGGTTTTGTTGAGTTTCAGGCAGCTAACAGCACATAAAAGTCTGTGATATCCTCAGGTTTATTGGTTTTTGTTGATCACTTGCTGGCTGCCTAGAAGTCGCACACTTGCAAATGCCCAGTCACAGATCACCCATAGTCCTGCCACACTTTTTCCAGGCAGTCTTCTTGCCCTTTCTTTTTGCAGTAACTTGTATCACATTTTCAGGCGTGATGGGTCAGCCGCTCCTGTATAAAGAAGGATCTGTTCTGTTTCAACTCTCAGCTCCATAAATCCAGGTACCCAGGCTGGCAAGAGGCATGTAGGAGCCTGGCACTATACGAATCATCCAGCTGAGTCACAGACATTTCCTCATAGAGCCTGATTCAAAAATCATGAGAAAAACAAAGCAAACCCAAAGGAGATGCACAAAGCATACATCCCTAACTGCATTTTTTCTACTGATTGATATATTTAATTTTCCTTTGATAGATGGTGACTTATTTTGAATTGCAGACCCTAAAAATGTCCGAGAAATCAGACTTCATTTTAGATAACCAGTCTTTCCCAAGCCAGACCTGACTGTTATACGCAGGCTTCAGCTTCTTTACTTGCAGAGCAAGTAAAGAGGACATTCTTTGCATCTTTGCAGACAATCCCAGACTGATTTTTAATGCACATTTAAAACTATGCCTCTTATTCTAAACAAATTTTATATGTCAAAATATGTTTGATAAACTCTCCATAATCACACTTTCTTTTTTTCATCCAGGGACCGATAGGACCTACTGGACCTAAAGGAGAACTTGGTTTTCCAGGACGTCCAGTATGTATTATGCCCTCAAGAGGAATAAAAATAGAGGAGCTTGTTTCTGACACATGCTACACCATTCCTACTTATTTCAGGGCCGCCCAGGACTGAACGGACTGAGAGGTGTGAAAGGTGATCGAGGTGAAACATTTCATGTAAGTTCTTATGCACTGCAATTAGTTAAAAAAAAAAATCCTGTTCAAATTTTAAGTCAAGTCTGATATATATGAATTCCTTTAAAATAATGACAGGAGTAAAACCTGAAATGATCTAGAAATAATTACATGTTTCTGCCACTTTTCCTATATGGCATCATTGAGAAGTCAACTTCTGGGTCCAACTGGACAGTCCTTGCAAATATACATAGCTGGATCAGCTCCCAGGTGTAACAGTTATATGTGTGATTCATTGTTAGCATAGCTGTTTCAAATATCAAATGATCTGGGATTGCAAGTTCTTTCTATATATCAAAAACTTCCTCATCTGGGACACCAGTAAAATCCCTCATGGTGTGAAGATCCTCCCATAGGTGCTTAGCTAGATAGCACAGGTACAAACAGCACTTGAGCATACAAAAGATAACTCTCCACTAGCAAAAAATATTAAAGTAGATTTTCTGTTCCTCTGTACCTTCAGTGTCAAGGGTCATTTTCTGGATTTTCTGTCTTAACCAGACAGAACTGCTAAAGCAAGTATGACTAGATGAAGTACATCAAGCTGGGAGATGAAAGTAAGCAAGCAAAGAAAACACGTTGTCTACATGTTCTAATAATCCATCCTGGAGTGCTCAGGGAAGATAAAATCTAATGGATCTCTAATTAGTGATAAGATGACATGTGTCACCTCACAGAAGTTGCACTAATGTGGAATGAAATAGGGCCATGCTGTGGTGCCAGGTTTTAAATGACACAGTAAAGAGTTGTCATTTTTTTTTTTCTTTTAAAGAGAGCTCCCTCCTCCAGACTAGCAGGATTCCTTGAATGTGATAATTAGCATGTAGTTATCTGACTGGCACCTGAAAATATATGAATCTCAGAAATCTTGAGAATCTCAGACCAGTCCTGGATACCTAATTTTCCTTGGATGAGAGATCCACTGCCTTTAATTTAGTTACCATTTTTAGTGCTTTACAGTTTGGGGTTTGGGATTTTTTTTCCCTGCAAACAACAGTCTTAGACTGTTTTGTTCCCCACAGAGTGCTTTAGGTTAAATATTAAAATGTACCTGACAGGTTGGTCCATGTAACTCAGCGAGCTCAGTCTCCTCTCAAGCCATTTAACACATAACTTCTTGGTTAAATTGGGCCCTCTGAGCCCCTTGGCCACCCTTCTGTAGGCTCAGTTTATTGCACATGAAAAGATCTGTCCAGTATCTCCCTTCTTTCACTTTCTCTTACCAGGGCCTTCCTGGCTTGCCCGGACCCCCAGGGCCCCCTGGACCTCCAGGACGTATAGTTTATATCAAAGGAGTAAGTACAACTGGGGATCAGTTGCCAGTTTCTCCTTGTAGCAGAAATGTGCTGCTCTAGGAACAGTTTGCAAAGGAAAACTTGAAAACTTGTTTCAGGCAACACCGTTTACAGTGGGTGATCTTGCTTGCGTGCATAGGAAAAGATGTCTTAACTGGAGCCACTGTCTTATAAAATCCTGTAAGGGTTCAGCCCCACACACAGAGTGGGAGCTGCTGACAGACCTGTGGGAACTTCCCAGCAGCACACTGGGCTTTCTGCTCAGGAGGTGCTAATTTCTGTTTCCAAGCTTTGTCCCGTCATGGCTATTAGATCTATCTTGTGTGTTATCTGCTGTATTATGCCTATATACATTACAATCATTTACCTTCTTGTTTTCAATAGACAGTTTTCCCAGTCTCTCCAAGACCTCACTGCAAAATGCCAGTAAGTCACATACACCATCTGCTCTTAGAAAAATGCATGGCCGTTAGAGTACATAACCAAAGTAGCTACATATGTTAAGATAACAGATTTTCAAGTGCTAGATACCCCAAATTAGCCATATAAAAAATATGTAACAGAACTAGAAACACTAGAACCTTTTGCTTAAAATACTTTGATTGCTTGGTTGTCCTAACACTTTTAATGCCTTTCATAGCCTGTGTTTCCATAGTTTGAGTTGCTTTGGGGAGCTGAATATTTGTACATACATGGACACACTTTTTTCTCAGATGTAGATATAAATACTGCCTCTATTTTGTTATGTCTTTAGCTGTTTTCAATTTCCCTGTCCAAAATAAGAATTGTTATGTGTTTCATTGTTACACGAAAGATGCATCAGAAAAGAAAGATCATGCTTCTGCCCCTCAAATGCAGTCCAGTCACACATAAACATTTATTGTCTCGAGGATGACAGCAGGTGAAGCTCTGCCCCTGCTTTCCAAAGGGAATGACAAAGCTCCCATTACCTTCAAATGGCCTGCAATTTCACATGGAGTATCAAAAGCAAGGAGATGGCAGTTATATTTTCAGAGCACCTTGATGCAATTTTTGTTTAATAAATCATGGGAATTACATCCTACAATGACCTGTGAACAGGGTTCAGTCCTGGAAGTACTTTCCCTAGGCCAATATTGAACTGTTTCTACTTGGAAAAATCCTGTCTTTGAGAGGCACAGTCCTCCCCTGAATAGTGTGATGTGCAGAATGGCTGTTCATAGCTCAAAAGAGTATTGTGTCCCCTCCTCCAATTTCCATTCCAGTTCTTTTTTACTTATTTTAGAGAAACAGCTCTTGACTTAGACTATACTAGATGCATTACCCTCATCATTTCCCTACCCTTACTGTTGAAAAAAGATATACCCTAATTAATGATAAATAGTCATTACTCTATAGTAATTTGACATTTCTGTGTTTTGGCCTGCCACTTTGCACCCAAAACCAAGAGCTTTCAGATAAACAGTGAGAATAAGCAACGAATAACATAACGCATACAGCACGTAAGAGAAAAGTACAGCATTTGACTCAGAAAGAAATGCTAAAAAGACATGAACTGACACTGCTCTCAGAAATGACATCATTTAGGCAGTCTGCTTTAGTTTCCAATTCTTAAAGACACTCAGAAAAAAAAAGGTGATACTCTCTCACGTGAGCGAACTGGAATTTGAACTATTCAGACAATCTGTCAGAGCTCTGATCATGCCCCACGTTGGGTGCCAATAAATCTGTCAGGATTTAGGGTCAGGGCAGCCCCTTAGACCAATAACAGACACTCTCTGTTAACCCCCCTGCCTCCCCAAAGGGGAAGAGAAAAGGAATAAGGGAGACAGACTTGTGATTAGAAAAGAAAACTAGAACAGCTTGAATGAAAATAATAATAATAAAAATAAAATAGACTATGTACAAATCTATACAAAACCAGTATCGAAACCAACCCCCCTGATGGTAATTACATCACCATCACCACTGATGTTGTAGAGAAGGCACCGGGGGTCCCAGCCTGGGCC
>JANIJG010018811.1:30766-42013 GCA_024611175.1 Megaceryle torquata
GGGTGTTCTCACTGCTCGCAGCAGACACTGTCTGTGAAAACAGGCTGCTAACTTCAGAAAGTTCTGTTAGTTAGAAGCATTGAACTGAAAAGTAAAATCACTGAACAGAATTAGTTCTGTTTTCACTCAAACCAAGACAGGCTCTTTCTGGAGGAAGAGTTCTCTATCCTGGTCCAGAGAGTAGGCAGTGGGCACATGAAGGAGCAATAATAACATTTTTGACATTCACAGTTGCAGATACTATCATTTATAGGTTTGTTTTGGAGTCTGGAGATGGTAGATGTGGTATCAAATGCAGAACCTTAAGTCGAGCTGTTTCTACACTTGGCCCAGTGACATTCACAAATGCAGTGAGAATAGGGTTGTTTGGAGGGTCTTAGGCTAGGGTGTTAGGGAAGGGAGAGTGAAGGATTGACTCACAAGAGAGAGACGTTCTTGCACATGTCAGGGTTGATAAGAGAGGACAATGAGGCAGCCATTCAATGTTCACGAGAGTGAGACAAGCATGCAGGGACTGGAGCCAAGTGCTCTACATGTATGGAAAAGTATGCTCTAACATTTGATGGTTTGGTTGGTACAGTCTGTGGTGTTTGCAGGTTCTAATGAATTTGTGATGCTTTTATGGCAGGTGCTAAAGCAAACAGAGATTCCGGGGGGCTGCACAGCTCAGTGGGCTTAAAAGGAGAAAAGGGAGACAGAGGTGCTCCAGGACCACCAGGTATACTACATCTGATACATCATTGACATCCTATAAAGGAGTATGTGTTTAAATTAAGCAGCAATTCAACTAAGTACTTTGATACTTACCCCTGCAGCTACATCTACCCGAAGATAACTTATACCTAGGTTCCTTGCTGAACTGACACAGAAAAACAAAGTCCATAATGTTATCCAAATAATCTTCTGAAAAGAAATATCTGTACTGCACATTTATGAGTATTATGAAGGTGTTAAGTACAAGAATAGAGATTGAAATGAACTGGCTGGTCAGAGATTTTTTGAAATCTTAGAAGGACATCATGTCCACTTCCTGAGATAGCATTTTATTGTCAATCTTTCTGATCCAGTTGGGCTAAAATCCATTGCTTCCCGTTTCAGGGTAACACATCTCTGCAGTCTGAGTTCAAGGCAATCATTTTAGTGAAAGTTCCACTTCCATCAGGAGGTGGAACTGGATTATCTCCATTTCAACCAACTTTTTAATATTCTATTCTCTAATTGTAATAATGATGAAAATCTGTGTGAACAGAATGACAATTTGTTAGTGATAACAGACGTTCCTCACCAAAGATTCACATTTCTGTACCAAAAAGTTGATACACCTGGCTAATTCTTACACATTCAAAAATAGTTACAGAAACAAGAAGCTATTTGAAAATATTGTTATTCTAAACTCCTCCTTTTCTATCCATTTTTTGAAACCTCAGATACTGAGATAAGACTTTGGTCAGTGCCAGAAATCATTTGAAATAGAAGCAGCACTATATGAAATTAATGTTTACCATATTTAGAATGTTTGTTCTCTAATGTGTTAATAATAAATACAAAAATACACCTATAAGGACAGGTCTGTCTTTGTTCCAAAGACACAGGTCTGTTGACTGAAGATGACATTTGGGTTATTTTTAAAAGGACATCTGTTTGTTCTAATAAAATCTGTTTTCTTGTCTTGTTCTCATGAAATTTTATCCTGAGCAACATCCAGTGCCTTAAAATAAGTGGTTAGTATTTCCTAGTCATCAATAACCCTTTAAAAAGAAAAAGCAAGAAATATTCCTAAACAGAAATAAAGAAAATTTTCTCTGCTGTGCTTGTTTATCTACCATGAACATGCCTATTCCCTCACGGGTTCTGTATTTAATGTAAATTAATGTCCTACAAGTATTTTTGCCTATACCTGATGATTTCAGGTGCTTCAGAAGTAGACGATTATGCTTATGATGTTGTAAAATTGCCACTAGCAAAGGATGGTGTAAAGAACACAATTCTGGTTAAACTGAAAACTGAAACCACCTTTCTTCTTAAATAATAGATTTATTAATTTGTTTGCCAACAGGATCCAAATAGATCAACAAGATTCAACATTTTTTGAAGCTTAAATATGTTAACAAAGACCCGTTCCAGGTCCACTCTAAAAATATTCCTGTTTGGCTCTTGGTTGTTGATATAGTTGCTAAAATATTGTTTCCTACAAACCAGTTCTGTAGGTCTCACAGATATCCATGTTATCATTGACAGTGAAAATTCACAAGCCAGAAGCTTCAGGGAATCAGAACATGATTAAAATACAGGAATTTTTCAAAACCTTCTCTGAGGGACCCATGGCTGAGGCTCCTTCCACTACAGTAGCTGCTGAGTTCCAGAAATCAGAGAAGTTTTCTGAACTGTGGTATTTGTCCATTACATGGATTTCCTTTTTCTTCTCACAGAATGTCTCCTCTTTAACCTTACAAACAGGATCTATTGATTGATACCATGCAAGAATATGAAGCCAACACAAAAAAAAAAAAAGTGGGTAAATGACAGGCTGCACTTTATTTGGATGCGCTTTATAGAGGCAGGTGTAGTAAGTATCCAAAGCCTATGTGCCGTGTTCCAACCACATGTGCAACGCTCCAGCACAGTGCTGGTGTTTCTGGATGGAGGATCACAGCCTGGAGCCTTGTAAGAAAACACATTTAGAAGTAGAGGAAGAGACTTCACTGTTTCATTGTCTCAGACCTAACTGCCTAAAGCTGAAGATCAACTAATCAAAAACAGAGTCTGTTAGCCCTTGACCATAGTCAACCCCCTTCCATGCTGCAGGTCAACCTGGGATTCTGGGCAAGTTTTCACACTCATCCAAATCCACCCTTTGGTCTGTTTGTTTGTCTTGAGACCTTCTTTTCTGTATGAAGAAGTTTCACCCTTTTCTGTGTGAATCCTAAAAGGAATGAAGCTAAAGCAAAATCAGTGAGGTGGAGCAAGATGGCTTCTCGCTGGTCAAGCACTAAATCTGGTTGTTATGGTTTAACATCTGCCAGCACCAGGAAAAACCAGGAAGCTGCTCACTCTCAGCTAAACAGACCTAGTACACAGAAGAGAATTGTCCTGCAGTTCAATTGTTCCCACATTTCCTGGCCTGGATTTGTCCTACAAGTAACACTTTCCCAGATAACAGGGTGGCTTAAGCCAGGGACTGGTGCAGTAGGTTTTAATGCTTCAGAAGTGAGGAAGACAGTTTAGCTGTATGGATGAAAGCTGTGCCACTTTACCTGAAGGCTGAGGAGCTGTCTAATACAGCTTACCAACCAGTGTAGGTAGAGTCTCCTGGTTCCTTGACATAGATTTTTGACTTCTGCTTCGAGTGGTGACCTCCCTTTTCCCCATGTAGCTTGGCCAGGCCTAATCTGCTTGCTGGTCCTCCCAGAAAGACCTCAGATAGTGCCCAGTGTAGATATTAATACCAAGGAACATCTGAGAAGGACACCTACCATTCCATTTCACCTGTCTGTTCCCCATCCCCTCATACTGATCAGTCAAATCACTGCAACGAGCTATAATTGGAGGGGCTGGAATAAAATCAAGCTAGCTGCCATAGAAGAAATACATCAGCCCCAGACTACAGGTGCATACGATGTCTACTTGACTTAGCTGTATCTCAGATAGCATACTGAGATCAGAGTCATATGGCTGCTACAGGGCTGGACCCAAAGATGACAAAACATATTAAGACCATATTTTAAGAAAATGTTATATTTGAAAAGCTGTTAGGAGCAGCTTTTTTTCCAAACATATGCCAGGCAAAGAACATTTGAAGGCTTTTGAGATGTTTCATGTTGGCTTGACAGCTTTGAGTTAACACCAGTGGCAGACAACACAACACAGGTGGTACAACTGTTGATACTGGTACTGGGTTTTGTTGCAGAAAAGCATCGAGGAACACTTAGGTCTGTGCTCAGCAGCAGTTGCACTGTTTCTTTATCTTGTCAGTTATGAAAGATAATGCAACTAATTGGCCACTGCTGGCAAAACACATGGAAAGCTTTTATTTTACCTTGGTTTATGTCAAAGCAGTTCATTTGGATGCTTCTCTTCTACCCTCTGCCCAGCTGCCATATTTACAGAAAACTGGGCATTTTTCATTTTTGAGCCTTATTTACTTTCAAATTTGTCTGAAATTCACAATCAGATCCAGAAGTCACAAAGGTGGAGGAGTGACAGACGAGATAAGGTATGTAGGGTATGTAAGCCTTGCTTTGTTAGGAAACCAAAATAATAACACCTCTTAC
The DNA here is from genome assembly GCA_024611175.1 of Megaceryle torquata. Taxonomy (NCBI): domain Eukaryota; kingdom Metazoa; phylum Chordata; class Aves; order Coraciiformes; family Cerylidae; genus Megaceryle; species Megaceryle torquata. The sequence goes on from JANIJG010018811.1 coordinate 35,038, forward strand.
ATTTAAAAGTTACTATTATTAATGCAAATAATTTTTCTTTAAGCTCAGAAACCATTAATAGCCAAAGCTGTGTATTTAAAAAGAAAATTACAGATAATTATTGCACTTTATTGTGTTTTCTTCATTTTTCAGGTCCACCTCTACCTCCATCATATTTCAGCCACTTTATTAATAGCATAAAGGTAATTATATCCTATTTGCATTTGAGTTCTCATAAGCTTTTTTTAAAGTGTACTTTAATATAAATTTTAAGCACAAAAAAAAAGGTACAGCATGGCAAAATATACAAAACAGACAACAGCATCAGCAATTACAAATTATATTAATTTCTTAAAGTCCAGCTGCATAGACAAGTGTACTACAAGTATAGCGATAGTAAATGTCAGTAGCATATAAAGATTACTTTTGAAAAGAGTTTTATTACTGAGGCTTTTTACCTTCCCAGTGGTATTGAAGTGAGTCATAATTCACTGTTACCTAACGTAAGTTGGTATAAATTATCTGCCATAAATCAATGCTTTTGCTTTCATGCCAGCTCAGGTAAGAGACATCCATTAACTAAAGAGCTTCTAGAAAAATGTAGCAGCAGTTAACACGTGGGGGGCAGGAAAACACTTCTGTGTAATACTGTTTATCTTTTAAGCACACTGAATAAAATAAACTAAAGTTACGGAAAGTACTTTTCCTGGATTTTCTTACAAGAAAGTATACCCATACCTTGAGGTGCTTGGTCTCTCTCTGTTCTGTTATTCTCCTGACTACTTCAAGTGACAAAAATGAATACCAATATTATTTTAAAGCTTTTCAAGTGAATAAGTCTCTTTATCAGTAGAAGATCTGAAAAAAAAATCAAATCAATTTATCATTTAATGATGTCCCCAAAAGCAGTGTACTGTTGCTTTCCTTGATGGACTCTTAGTACCATCTGATGCTCAGATTTTGTTTCTGCTTGGCTGCATGCACCTCAGTCTTTCCGATGACATAAAGTGCCTCATGCATTCATGGCAGAGTTGATATGGCTTCTTTGATCCTATAGAATGGCGTCTGTAGCTTTACAGCTTTAGCTACAAACAAATAATTTCATCTCGTCCTTCCTCTCTGCAAAATGTCCTGCCATACAGAAAGTGTTATAGTCCTGTTTACTGGGAAACTAAAAAGAAGAAAAAGAGGAGCAGCCATACACAGCCATCTGTACTGGCTTTCTGCAGCTAATTGCTACTTTTGCTTTGCCTTTTGCCTCTTCTATTGACAGGTTTGTTTCTCAAAAAGGTGAAAGAAAGTAGACCAAAAAATGTTGAAGGAAAAAAACCAGCAAACAGAAGAAAATAATGTGACAAGGAACCTACAATTGCTGTGTCTCATTTTTCACAGGGACATAATGACCTAGTATTTAAGCACTGTTTCTTGCTTATCACTCTGTTCCCCAAACTAACTGATAATGAGCAACAAAGGACAGAAGAAGACATGCAGTTCAAATTTTGTGTGGTGTCTCTTCTGTTAGTCTGGTACACACCCCTGCCCTTGTCTCTCATCCTATGCACAGTACTGTTCACTTTGCCCTATCATTTTAGCTATCTGTCTGTCCATTCCATGGCAATGTTGCTTTGCTCTTTCCATGATAATGAAGAGAAGCAGAAAGCCAGGCTTTTATGCTTCCTCTGACTTTCTCTTTGCCTCCAGCTAGAGCACAGAACAGGGTTTTGCTAGGTAGAATAACATGAAACAGCAACAGAGGCATTTTCTCTTCCTCCACCTCACACCTCATCCTCTAGCCACCTGTCCTGAGAGCGCCTTGCAGCCTCAACAGAGAAAGCAGTACTTTCCATTCCATGTCACTAAAGAAGGAAGTGATGTCAAAAAGATTTTAAGCAGGTGTTTTTTTCTTTATTAAGCTCAGAGAGTTTTTCTATTTGTCAGTGCATAGAGTTCTGATCTCAGTTCAACGTTTGAAAATATATTCTCTTTGAAGGGTGAAAAAGGAGACAATGGAGTCACCGGTGTAAAAGGAGAAAAAGGAGAACCAAATGGAGGTTTTTTTCTGACGGGACCTCCTGGACCACCTGGCAGACCAGGATTAGTTGTAAGTCACACAAGTTGTAGAAAAAGAACTAAAAAGAGATAAACACCAAGATGAGGCTACAAACTCATCTGCTAACCATTAGGTGAATATAAAAGAGTTGCATTCAGGCATAAACACAGATACTTCACTATTGTGCATAGAATTATTTTCCTATGAAAATCTGACTTTGTGCTCAGCAACTACATCAGTACATAGAGTCATGCTATTAATAGCATCACAAATCAAGGCAGTATGTATAACTTGAGATGGTACTGCTTATATCCCCCTGAAGGACAAAGCTGACTATATAAAGCTAAACAGAGGATGACTTCAAAATTATTTTCCATCTGAATATTTAATCTTATTTTCTATTCCAGTAATACAAAAACATGAATGAAAAGTCCAGTGTGTGCCGAGTTGGATCATTCCTATAAAATTCAGCCACTGTCTAATCTCTGCATCATTGTTTTATTTTCTGGTAATTGGCACCACAGCTGCTTTGGACTTTAATGCACTAATTCTTTGGAAACTAACTTATCCCTCACATTAGCAACAAATGTGTGCATTGCATTACTCTACTGTCATGTTCTGTGCCAGGGACACAAATAGGTGGGTCACAGCTGAGGATGAAGTGTGAGGTAAGCAAGCCCATCTTCAAAAATCTCCCTGGCACTACACCACATGGCCAAGAACCATCTCCCTGTTTAGAAACTGTTCCACTGTCAAGAAAGAGTTGGATGTCACAGCTGAGATCCATCAGAGACTGAGCTTTCCTAGTCCAGGGTCCAACAACTGTTCCATGTATGCAAGCCAGTCTGAGCACAGGGAGCTCAAGCCCTTCTCATTCAGGCTGAGGACACACTGCTGGAAATATAGTAAGCTGGAGGCTTTTTAATCTGGAAGACTAGCAGCTGGAGTGCTTGAGCTATATGAGATGAGATTTTGGAGGGAGAAGACAACATTCATTGGGAAACATATGCTTTGCAGAGAAACACTTTATGTTAAAGTTTTCCACCATGTACCTTCAGACAAACTCTTACCTTATGAGCACATCAAAGTGAGTAGTCTCAGCACAAGCAGAGTTGAGATCCAGGACTTTGAGAGTACTGCCAAGAGTTTTGTAGGTAGCAGCTACTCAGGAATAGGTGCAAGAACTTTCAGAAAGCTTTCTGAAGCTTAAATTCCTGAATTTAGTTTAGCATATCACCCAGTTTTTCTTTTTCCAGTAATTTCTCTGCCTCCTTGAAGAAAATTACATACACTCATGTCTAAACAATGGTGTGGTGGCAGGCCTTCAGAAAATGTTGCCACCAGAGACGAAGCCCCTGCAGCAGTGAGACCAATACATTCAAGGAAATATTTTCTATCACCAATAGGGACCAAAAGGGGATTCAGTTGTTGGACCCAGAGGACCTCCAGGGTTACCTGGCCTACCTGGCTTACCAGGTTATGGAAAAATTGGACCTCCTGGCCCACCTGGCCCACCAGGACCACCAGGCCCCCCTGCAATATATGGCTCAGGTGAGAGGCTCTGATTTTGCTTTTCACTGTATATACATTGCATAGGCATGTGCCCACCCCCCCACTTCTTCTTCCTTTACATACTCTTCTTCCACCTGCCCACAGACTGCACACCCAAATCAGGCAGCTCCCCGCTCTCCTCCCGCCCTCTCGCAATTTCTTCTGGGGGGTAACCTGGAACTGGGAGCACAAAAGGGACAATTTCTCTGTAAAGAGTTTCCACTGGCCAGTGCCATGGAAGTGCGAGTGTGTGAAAAAAACAGCTGTGGCTGTGGCTGTGGCTGTGTCTGTAGCCGTGGCTGTGTCTGTAGCCATGGCTGTGGCTGTGGCTGTGGCTGTGGTTGTGGCTGTGGTTGTGGCCGTGGTTGTGGCCGTGGCTGTGGCCGTGGTTGTGGTTGTGGCCGGGGCTGTAGTTGTGGCTGTGGCCATGGATGTGGTTGTGGCCATGGCTGTGGCCATGGCCGTGGCTGTGGTTGCGGTTGTGGTTGTGGTTGTGGCTGTGGTTGTGGCCGGGGCTGTAGTTGTGGCTGTGGCCATGGATGTGGATGTGGTTGTGGCCGTGGCTGTGGCTGTGGCCGTGGCTGTGGCTGTGGCTGTGGTTGCAGCTGTGGTTACGGCTGTGGCCATGGCTGTGGTTGTGGCTGTGGCTATGGTGCGGAGCAATTCTGCATATCAGAGTCCAGCTGCCTTAAAAGCTCTGAAAAATCAAACTGAGCAAGTGGCTAAATTTGGGAAGATGTTAATGTGGGCCAAGATTCTTTTATTGTGGTGAATGGAGGTAAACCCACTTGGAGGCCACTTACAAGTGGTGTTTCCCGAGGCTCCATAGAGGGGCCAGTTCTGTTTAACATCTTTATCAATGACCTGTATGAGATCAAGTGCACCTTCAGTAAGTTTGCAGGTGACACCAAGTTGGGTGGAAGTGTTGATCTGTTTGAGGGTAGGGTGACTCTACAGAGGGACCTGGCCAGGCTGGATGATGGGCTGAGGCCAGTGGTATGAAGTTCAACAAGGCCAAGTGACAGGTCCTGCACTTGTATCATAACAACTCCAGGCAATGCTATGGGCTTAGGGAGGAGTGGCTGGAAAGCTGCCCAGTGGAAAATCATAGAATGTCTTCAGTTGGAAGGGACCTTAAAGATTACCCAGTTCCAACCCCCTTACATGGGCAGGGACACCTTCCACTAGACCAGGTTGCTCAGAGCCTCATCCAGCCTGGTCTTAAAGACTTCCAGGGATGAGGTGTCCACAGTTTCTCTGGTCAACTCATTCCAGTGTCTCACCACCCTCATAGTAAAGAACTTCTTCCTAAGGTCCAACCTAAATCTACCCTGCTCAAGTTTAAAACCATTGCCCCTCGTCCTATCACCACATGCCCTTTTAAAAAGTCCCTCTCCAGCTTTCCTGTAGGCCCCTCCTGGAAGGAAGTTGGAGAGACTTGGAGGTTGGTCTGTACAAACAAATAACAAGTGATAAGACAAAGGAAAATGGCTTTAAGTTGCACCAGGAGAGGTTTATGTTGGACTTGAGGAAAAAATTCCTCACTGAAAGGGTTGTCAAGCATTGCAACAGGCTGCCCGGGGGAGTTGTTGAGTCACCATCCCAGAAGGCACATAAAAGACATATAGATGTGGAGCTTAGGGACATAGTTTAGTGATGGACTTGGTCATGTGAGGTTAATGGTTGGATTCAGTGACCTTGAGGGTCTTTTCCAACCTAAATGATTCTACGATTCTATAATTCTCTGATAAAAAGACAACACCCACAGTGGCTTTTAGATCTAGAATGAAACTGCTGGAGAACTGTTTCTAAAATCTAGTTGTCATGCAAGTGAGGGTTGTTTACTGTGCTTTTAATGAGTCTCAGTTTATTGGATTAGAAAAGGATTGAAATGTGCCACAAATAGTGGCATTGGGGAGGAACTTTGCAAGCAAGTTGGCACTTCAAGTGGATTATCTCAAAACTCACACCAAAGGGAATACATGGCTATAAACCAAGTGTCACAGTTAAAGATATTTGTGCTTTTGATTCCTCTTATGTCACATGTCTGCTAGTGAAAAACCTCACGCTGTTAATGTCCAGCCCTTAGACTAGGTTCTAGAGGGTAGGGTGATGATGTTACTCAACAGGTCTGCCCAAGCAAGGAACTGATTCCTCCGCCTGGGAGCCGTGACCAGCATGGGAATCCAGTCAGGTGAAACCAGAGCAAGACATTCTTAACCTCAGCTGAAGATGGCCTACTCATGGGAAGGGATTTGCTAACAGAATCAAGAGGCTATAATGCAGATATGTCCTGCCTAAAATGTGGGCAAGCCCAGATAACGCAGATTTCCATTTCTGAGAAGTAACAATCATTCTGTTCCCTGTGAGACCTGTGCCTCCAGCACGCTAGTCTGGGGAGCACACTGCTCTGTCTCCAATTTGTTCTCTCCGGGTATTTCTTTAACCTGGTCATACTGGTTTATAAAACTGCCCAGGGATGAGGTGAGACTTCCAATCTGTCATCCAGTAAATGTGATTCATTGAGTGTCTATTGGCAGTGTTCATCCTCTGAAGAATATTTGAGAAAGAAGAAGTACGTTCAATACTGGAACACAGGCCTGTACCTGAAATAGCCCCTGGTCATCATAATACGGACATATCCTCAGCATCCATAAAGTCCATAAAGGCCTTCAGGCCTTTTCCTGTATACTTTATATTAAGCACTTCTGAAAATTAGAAACATAGAAATATCTGGGTGGGAAGGGACCTCTTGAGGTCATCTGGTCCAACCCCCCTGCTGAGAGCAGGGACATCCTTACCTAGAGCAGGGTGCTCAGAGCTCTGTCAAGCCCCACCTTGAATGTCTCCAGGGATGGGGCCTCGACCACCTCCCTGGGCAACCTGTTCCAGTGTCCACCACTCTCCTGGTAAAGAACTTCCTCCTTACATCCAATCTAAATCCACTCCTTTCTAATTTAAACCCATTACCCCTGGTCCTTTCACTCCAGGCCTTTTGCAAACAGGCCCTCTCCAGGCTTTTTGTCGGCTCCCTTCAGGCACTGGAAGGTGGCTGTTAGGTCTCCCCAGAGCCTTCTCTTCTCCAGACTGTACAATCCCAGCTCCCTCAGCCTGTCCTCACAGGAGAGGTGCTCCAGCCCCCTGATCATCCTTGTGGCCTCCTCTGGCCCCGCTTCATCAGGTCCATGTTCTTCCTTTGCTGACAGCTCCAGAGCTGGACGCAGTGTTTCAGGTGAGGTCTCACCAGAGCAGAGTAGAGCAGTAAAATCACCTCTCTCAGTCTGCTGGCCACACTTCTTTTGCTGCAGCCCAGGATGCAATTGGCCTTCTGGGCCACAAGCACACCCTGGCTGCTCATGTCCAGCTTCTCATCCACCATCACCCCCAAGTCCTTTT
>JANIJG010018812.1:0-24151 GCA_024611175.1 Megaceryle torquata
TACAGACATTCCTAAGATCCCCTCTCAGCCTTCTCCTCTCCAGACTAAACAGCCCCAGCTCCCTCAGCCTTTCTTCACGGGGAGATGCTCAAGTCCCTTCATCATCCTCGTAGCCTCTGTTGGACTCTTTCCAGTAGATCCCCATCTCTCAAACTGGGGAGCCCAGAACTGGACACGGTATTCCAGGCGTGGTCTCACCAGGGCAGAGCAGAGAGGGAGGAGAATCCCCCTACACCTGCTGGACAGTTTTCTTAACACACCTCAGGATGCCATTGGCCTTTCTGGCCACAAGGGCCCATTGCTGTCCCATGGAGAACTTATTGTCCACCTGGACTCCAAGGTGTTTCTCCATGGTGCTGCTTTCCAGCAGGGTGACCCCTAACCTGTACTGCTTTCATGTGACTCAGGTGCTCCATCTGTAGAAGAGAGGCCCCTCACTTTGGGAGGGCACTTGGCAATCTCTAGGAGACACAAATACATTCTCTTCAGCAGTGCATTATCTTGGGACCCTGCCATTCCAGGAAGGAAATACTTTCTCCTACCGCTGTGTAGCTCTAAGATCACAGAAAACATTTAGCATTTTAGCAGAAGCAGCAAATGCCAAAAGCCAAGCGGATTTTAAGGTCTGCTTAAAAGGTAAAAGCACCAACAGCAATTCAGGGCTTTGGATCAACGAGTATCTCAGAATCTTAGCCCTTCAAGGGCACAAAGGATTTGCTCATGCCCTGATAGTTTCGGTCTTATGGGGCTTTGAATACCCAAGGCTTTTCAGCCTCACCACATTTCTGAGACACAAGCCAGAGGTGTTTGTGGACCAGCCCATCTTTTAAGCATATGCTCAAAGTAGTCCCAAATTCAACGTCCCACCTGCTTCCCCCGGGAGGAGCAGCAGACTCAGCGTTCCTTCGGAGCCGAGGGGAAAACCCTGCGGTACTGCTGCGTGCTGACAAACTACACAATCACAGGGGGTTGCAGAGCAAAGTGAACGGGGGAGGGACAATGCATGGGAACAACCAACAACAGGCTTGAAAACGGGCACACCGGCACTGCAAAAAACATCAGGGAAAAGGAAAATATCACGGCACGACAGGAAGTGGGAGAAAGGGAATGGAGAGAATCAGGATGGGAGGATTTTTACTGGTTTACTTACATATTCAGCAGTGTCATCTGTTTCCCACTGGGCAGAGAACAAGAGAGGTTTTGCATATGAGAATACAGGAGGGGAAAGAAGGGAAAGACAGAGACACAGCATGAGGAAGGAGTCCCTGAGCAAGCAGCCACACAAGGTCAGAAGTTACCAGGCCAGCATGAAGGAAGAAGTAGAGTGGGAGAAATTAGTAGATTCCACTGTGGCCTTTGCCTGTCTTAAAAGACTTTCCCAGACACGGGGAGGATGGATGGGTTTTAGTTCAGTGCTGGGACAGCAGTTCAGACTCTTCCACAAGAGCTACTGTCTGGGAGTGCAAATGAACTGCAGAGAGACAACACAGACCTTGTCATAGAGACACTCATCCACCTTCTCCAGCGTTATGTCGCTTGGGATGAGACAAGGCAGCTGGAGCACCCACCCCCTCAAACCTTCCACCAGAGAAGAGGAACTGGAGCAGGAGGTGAGTCCTTACCTGGGCATCAGCCAGCATGATATCCTTGATCTGGGGCAGCCCCCTGGCCTCTCCGTTCTCCATGCGGACATAGTGGACCTGGTAGCCGCGAATCTGGCCGTGCTGGCGGTTCTGGACTGGAGAACGCCAGAACACTTGGATTGCGGTTGAGTTCAGGACTTCCACCTCCACTTTCCGAGGCGGAGCACTGGGCACTGCGAGGAAGGGAAGAAAGGGGTGAGAGTCACTTGGGGATTTCCATCTGGAGCCCGTCACTTTACCTACGGGACATACTTCATTTATGGGATCTACTGACTTCACCTATGGGACCTACTGACTTCACCTATGGGACATACTTCATTTATGGGATCTACTGACTTCACCTATGGGACATACTGACTTCACCTATGGGACATGCTGCCATGAATCACAGCATGGTAGGGGTTGGAAGGGATCTCTGAAGACCATCAAGTCCAACCCCCCTGCCAGAGCAGGACAAAACTAGTGCAGATCACTCAGAGATGCATCCAGGCAGGTCTTGAAAGTCTCCAGAGATGGAGACTCCACAAGCTCTCTGGGGAGTCTCTTCCAGTCCTGAAAGGAGAGGGAGACTTAACAAACAAGATATCCCATCAACTGTCACTGGCCTTTATTCAGTGACCTCAGGAAGCAGTTCTGGGGGATCTAATCTGCCTGGCTCAGAGACAGGCATGGGAACGGGCCCACCTCATAGCCCAGTCATTCTTCCACAGGCCCTTCTTCCCAGTTTGCTCAGATGGAAGAAATCATATAGATCCAGACCACATTCTGAGGGCAAAGCCGTTATCTAACGAGCCACAAAATCTAATGAGCCTGCCTGTGGGGTGGCAGGGTGGGGGGGGATACGGAGGGGGACTTGCCCTTGGAGTTCCCTGTCTCTCAGGCAGGGCAGGTGGGTTGGTTGTTACAGCCACTTCTTCTCAGGACAGGAAACAAGAGATATCTTGGGTGGAATTTGGGTTGGATTATTGGAAGAAATAACAACAACCATAATGCTGATAATCCTACAGGGCATGACCTTCATCTGCAAGAAAACCAGACCTTCCCTGGGCAAGGTTCTATCCATAGGGATCCATGTGGGCAGATGCTCAGGGCAACAGGACCCCCACGGGGGACAAACCTGGGGCTTTTTAAAAAACTCTTGTTATTTGGGAAGCCTGAGAAGTTTGGAGTTTAGGGATTTACTTGATCTGTATCATTTAAAGGCCCATCCTCACCCTCACAGGGAGGGTGCTCTCCCTGCCCACATTCACATTTCTTCCTGGTTTTATTTTACTGCAGAAATACCAGGGCAGTTCAAGTCTCGTTGTTCCTGTTTATGCCAAAAGGCCACTGAACTGGTTGTCACTAAAGGGTACTTTTTTCAACTGTAACAGAGATTTTTCCTTTCCAGCATTAACCAAAACTTTTGACTTAAAGAGGAGTTAGGGACAAGGAATGTGTGGGAAGAACTCTTAATATTTTAAAGCAGTTTCTGGCAGCAACGTCTCCCCTTCTCTGATTTCATTTCCTTGCTCGGTAAGAGCATCTTTTCAGGAAAAAAAAAGGTGGTACAGTCAAGGCTCAGAGGCTTGGTATTAAAAAAACCCCAAACCCACAACTCCAAAACCCCAACTCCAGCCCCAAAGCAGGAAAGGAGAACTCTGCAGAGCGCGGTTCTCAGCGGGCGGGGGGAGGTGGCAGCAACGGATGCTGCTCATCCTGGAGCGGAGGCTGCGCTGGGGGTTTGGTCTTGCACCACACGAGCCACGAGAAGGGGACTCCAGGTGTCCACCCCAGCGTGGGAAAAGCCCACTCTGGGGACACGTATTCACCAGGGGACTTGGGAGAAAACCCCGAGAAAGGGCAATTACCATCTTCATCCGTCCGGACGATAACCGGCGAGCTCTCCGGGCCCGGCCCCACCTCCGTATGAGCCACGACAGTGATGCGATACTCTGTCCACTTCTCCAGGGACTCCAGTAGGATCTGACTGGTGGTTGGGGGGATATCATTCACCTCCTTAAGCTCCGTGTCCTCAGAGTCCAGCGCTCGATAGTAGACGCTGTATCCAGCCAGGATGCCATTTTGGCTTTCAGCCGGAGGCGGCCGCCAACTTACCAGAATGGCAGTGGATCTGGTGCTGACGCATTTTACGTCTTGAGGGGGGGCAGACGGTTCTATGAGGGGGGAAAATTCAGGAGGGAAAGGGAAGAAGGGGAAGGGGAGGGGAAAAAAACAAAAGATGGGAAAGATAAAAGAAAAAAAAAAAGGAAAATGATAACAAAAAAATCTAAAATAAAACGTACGAAAATTTGGTTTAGGAAGATAAAATTAAAAAAGAGGAGAGCTTTTTGTTGTTGTCTTTTTTTTTTGGGGGGGGGTTGGTTTTTTAAATGAAAAGTGAAAAAAAAAAAAAAGCCAACAGAAATGTGATGGGGCATTGAAACTGAAATGTTATAAAGCAAAGGACTAACACGGCACGCGGGCTAGCCAAGAGGGGTCCTGCTGCTCCTACAAAGTGTCGCTGGCACGAAACTAAGCACCCAGCTTTACTCTGGAAAAGACCTTTCCTTTAGCTCCCCGTTTTAGTGCAGGCTGGCAAAGCCTACCCTGACTGGTAAAGCATTTGTTTCCAAACTGCAGCCTCCGGGATCTTGAATTTCTTTGAAGTGATCTGTGAAAAGTAAGTAAGAAAAGCAAATCTTTTGCCAGGAGGCTTAAATTTAAAGAGTCTGTAGCTCCAGATGGAAGTTATTAGTTGTCCACAGACTGAAGGAGGTGAAAAACCACAGTGGTAATACCCAGGGTATTGCCAAGTAATGAGCCCACGACGGGTGTAGAGAGGAGGGGTTTAGAAAAAAGCCTTGCAAAGGAGCCAGGCAGAGCAGTTCAGGGGGTATTTGGGCACCGGCGGTGTTTTCAGAAGCAGCAGCAGGTCCAGCTCTGCCTGAACCACATCAGGATGTTTCTGAAAGTCCCAGGAGGATGCGTTTGGAGACGTGGCCCCGCACGGCCGCGTGTTCTCACGGTGGCAGCAGTCACCCATCTAGGGGGTGGTTTTCAGGAGCTGGGGAAGGTGTCAAGCACAGCTTTCTAGCGCAGGGCTGCTCACTTTGGCACTGACTGAGCAGCAGTAGGTGATTTTTAGCACGATGTGCTCAGTAGGAAGCAGGACGCCGGCACCGGCTCCGCCAGACACGATGTGCCGGGGAGCAGGCTGCCGTGCCACGGCCGTGCCCCGAGATACGGGGAGATCTGCAGGAAACACACGTTTGCTGATGGCCGTGCCCTGGGTCTGAGACCTTGGTCCAGTCTGGACAAGGCATCTGCTACTTCTGAACCCCAGCTGTAGCCTGGTCACTTTGAGAAACCTCAGACCAGACTTCTTTTGATCACTAATTACAATCAATCAGCCCAGGTAAGCATTTTCAAGGCTTTAATGATACATTTTCAAGGCTACTCTGCAAATCTAATCTCACTCGATAGAATCAAACTGCAATAAACAGCTCTTAACTCCCTGCAGACACTGCCAGGAACTGAAGTGTCCTTGTAAACCCCCAGAGCATCACCTGCAAGAAGCACAGTAGATAAACACCGGCCACCATTTCTCATTTCTCTGTTGTCTTGTAATCAACAAAATCCTCTTTTACCGAGGAATGATTTTTTTCCAACCTCTTACTGACTCACAAACAGATGTTTAGGCCCAGCCTGCCTTGAGGACTCTAAATCCAGTCACACTTTGCCCAGTTTGCACTGGAGTGAACGCCACGTGCTGTGCTCCATCCAAGAGAACTAAGTGGGTTTTGCGGGACGGGTAAAGACAGTCCCTACCCTGTGGTGCTGAGCACTCTGCCCACTAGGACATTTTGAGTGCTGTCCTCTTTTCATGCTGTATTGGTACTTTTTTGGCTGAATTTACAGGGGCAGAATGAAACCCTCAGCCTCAGCCCCCCCCCTGCAGAGGGGAATGATCCCTGCCCATGGCTAGCCACGCAAAGCAACACAAAACACGTCAAATGAACAAAACCAAAAGGAACAAACTGGAAAAGAAAACATAAAATCGAGCCAGTAATTTGAAACAAACAAACAAAAAAACATCAGAAAAGGAAATCATAATAACAAAATAATACTGATATAAAAAGTGACTCCTTCCAGAACATTCCCAGTCTGTTTACCTACCTTCCACGCTTCAACTGCTAACTTATAAGACTTTCTTACGAGAGAATGAGAAACTGAGCTACGAGGCCAGACCAAGCTCCTGGTGGGTTTCTGCACATGACTGGCTTTTCCAATGCCACCCTGCCCCACTACCTGCCCCCCGGGCTGAGCCCCCCTCCCCTGCCGCCAGCAGAACCCTGGCTACTGCAGCAATGGCAATTTGGGATCCCGATCCGTTCTCTTTTGCTAAGCTACCTGCAGAGAGACCAGAGCAGGGTGGCAGATGCCCACTGATGGATCTCCTTCCCCCTGTAGCTCTCTCCACCTTGCTGAGATTGATGCAGAGCCAGCATCTCCAGAACGGAGGTGCACTGCTCCTCCCCAAAGCCCAGGAGCGACTCAAGTCCCTTTCGGGGTATGGAGGAAAACACTCAACCCTCTTCCAGTCTCTGCCATGCTGCTGTTCGCTTCTTTTTCCTCCCCATCTGGGGCTGCGCGTATTAAAAGCCTCCTTTCCTGCTTAGCAGTCTGGCCAAAGCCACCACGGCTGAGAAACCCACTGCAGAGAGGGTCTGACCTGACCTACCCTTTCCATCCCGAAACTCATTCTGAAAGCCCCAGTAAGCAGAGCCGGAGCTCCGGCCAGCACTTGGGTTCACTGTTTGCACTGGCAGCTGCTGTGCGTGGTCACACTCGCTTGGCTCACTCACCCTCTACGCTCCAGCACAGGGACCTACCCAGAGGCCCTGGAGCGAGCCCTCCTTTTGGGACGGTTTGCACTTTCTCTGGTCAAAAAGGCAGGGTGGGGTGGGTGGGTGACGGGGAAGAAGGCCCAGATCCCACCCGGACCACCCCTTCCCCGCCTCCCCATCACTCTCATCAACTCTACAGCACCTGGATGGAAACAGCCACCAAGTGCTGGCTGGCCATACTGGAGACGCATCTGGGGAGTTCATGGCACTGTGAGTTTCCTTCACAATCCAGCCCACCCTGCGTGCCCCTGGCGACGTGCGTGTGGGCGCGGGGCCGGCGTCCAGCTGCGGGAGGCACCGCAGCCCAAACCAGCGGCTGGGAGCCCACCTCTGCAACGAGCCCTTGGCTGGACAGGGAGCCACAGCACAAGCAGGAGCTCAGCAGCCAGGAGACCACCATCGTTGTCTGCCGGGCTCTGTTTTCACCAGGCAGACGGGTCTTTGGGGCAGCCCTCCCTCTTCCCCCCACCCTCCCACGAGCTCCAGGACACAGAGGAGCGTGCAGACCCACGGACGTGTGCGTGAGCCTGCGGCGACAGGGTGGGCTGTGTTTGTGAATCTGCTTGAGACCAGCCAGTACTCACCTGAACTGCACCTTTTATATGCTTTAAAGTTGACTGTCCAAGCCACAAGAATGACCCTTACTGACCTTGTACAATACAATGTTTTTTAACCCTTTAGGTACCATAGACTTTGTATAAGTTTCGTTCACTTTATATACTGGGAGGAAGGGGGAAGGGAAGGAGAGCAGAGCTAACGGGTGAGGGAAACATCCTTTCTTAGGAAGGAACAGAAGGGTAAGAAAGCCCCGTTGTTCCTCTACGCCTGCACATGCAGCCTCCCAGCACCCACCCTGCCACCCCGCTCTGTTGACGCGTGCTCAGCACTCTGAACTTTCTGAGTAGGAGAGTTGCCAAGGAGCCCTGGGAAGGTCACGACTAGTTTTGAAAGGGCAAACCAGCTTCTTCCAACCATGAGATTCTCTTTTGTTTTGACAATCTACGTCTCTGGTACTTGAAGAGTTAAAACCCAGCTACTTCAAGAAGAAAAAGATACTTTACCTTTAGTTTAATGGATTTTACTTTGGTTATGATGCTCAGGAGGAGCCACCCTGCCAGGGAGGTGGGGGGGCTGTGGTGTGCAGTGCGGGGAGGGCTGCGGCGTGCAGGCACATGCTTGCCAGCTGAGCTGGGGAGGAGAAGGAGAAGGAGGAGGAAGAGGAGGAGGAGAAGGAGAGGAGGAGGAAGAGGAGGAGGAGGAGGAGGAGGAGGGAGGGGGGAGCAGGGGGGAAGAGCAACCGAACGCCTCAGCGGGAGGACGGAGGAGGCTTTGCCGTTGCAGAGACAAGATGCCATCACGGTGTGAAACCGCCCGGCAAGAGACAGACAGACAGAGCAGGGAGCTGGTTTCATCGGGCTGCGAGAGCATGCAGGCGGGGCAGGCAGGCGGACAGCGCAAGAGAGAAGAAAGAAGAGCCATGGAGCGAGCCAAGGAGGAGCTGAACGGAAAAGGAGCTGCAGAGGGAAGACACAAAAGCCTGTCCCGAGCCAGAAGGTCTGTGAGCCGATGGATGTCGCCCGGACCAGGGAGAATTGACTCGTTCCTCCAACAGCCAGCCAGGAAAAAATGTTTCACCGTGTTACAGGACACTGACAGCTCCCAGCTGATGTTCTTAAGAGCATTCAATTAAGGAAACTATCCCTATGAAAGCTGAGCTACAGAGAAAGAAACCAGGCCTCGTGCTGGGCAGGTGCCAAGTTTGAAAAAGCCCCAAAGCCTTCCCCTCTCCCAGATCCCCTTCTCTTCAGCCCTTAGGGAAAAATTTTCAGCATCACTAAGCCCTACCACCGTCAGCTCCCACACCCCTCCTTCCAGCCCGTTTTAATCGAACCAGAAAGCACAAATCCCAGACCCTCTTTTCCTCCCATCCCCACGGATCTCAAGGAGGGAAACCCCTTGGAAAGCAGAAGCAGAGTGTGAGTAAGTTTGACACTTCTTCTTCAGGCCCTTTCAGTTCATTTTCCCCCACCCCACAGTGATGCTCCCTCTGACAGTACCATACTGGGATCAGAACCAGCAGATCTGCAGCAGAGTCAGGAAAGGATTTTCTTTCGATATGTAGAGAGAGTAAGAAAAAAAATAAAATAAAAAGGGAAAAAAAAAAGGGGGAGAAAAATATTTGAAGGAAAGAAGAAAACAAAATCCCTTTGAACAGACTGGAGGTCTGAGAAAGCCCCAGTAAGGAGAGTCCTGTCTATGCAGGAACAGACTCCCCTTTCCTCCCACTCCTGGGGGGGGAGAGAAAGAGAAGGAGGGAGACAGGGGGGAGAGAGAGACAGCAGGACGTGACAATTAAAACAGAAAGATGGGGCAGGCGCCCAGCCGCGAGCCCGCTGCTCTCCCTTGTTAAGGACTCTGAGAGATGGGAGCAGGCGCTCGCTCTCCTCACACTGGTGACCAGAGCCATTTCTGAGTTAGTTCTGCTCCCGGCTACTCCAAACTGCAGCGGAGTGATTTAGTAGAGATGAGAGGAGACAGAAAACACAAAGAACAGCTGCCACAGCCACTCATGCAGTGAAAAAACACCTCATTTAAAAGCAAAGATCTGTGAAAAGCCCAGGTTGAAATATTGCCATCCAGGGTTATTGTCCCCAGGGCAACAGCGAAGGGAGACAATCCATTAAACTAAAACCAGCACATTTTGGTTGCGTACGCTCCGTCCTGGTGTCGTTAATATCCAACCCCCCTCCTCCCAGCCTCCACATGACTCCTCTCTCTCCCACTCTGCCGGAGCCCAAATGGGACCGTTCCCAGTGCTCACTGGGCCAGCCGGCCTTCCTCCCCGCGGCTGCGGAGTCGCTCACGGAAAAGAGCACGAGGACTGCTTTCCTGAGGGCTGCTGAGAACGCTGGGACTTTTGATTCATCACCTTCCCTTCTCCTCTTCCTCCCGATTCCCCCACTGTCTCCCTGCTCCCGGACAGCTGCCGCTCGGTTTCTGCTGGTGGACAGACCGAGCTGCTGCGCGACGGTGGGGTGCTGTCCTCCCTGAGCATGCTCAGCACCAAGGGCCAGCGTGGCCCATCGAGGAGCTCTTCGCTGCTCCCCACCCCACCGAGCAGATGGTGCTATCTGGCCTCCCACCACCCCACCCCTCCCCAGGAACATGCACCGGCTCCACTCTTCGTTCGCACCTCAGCTATCTGGGGCAGCAAAGGGAGAAGGCAGCAGGTCCCCAAGGTGCTCCCCCCTCCCCGCAGAGGAGACCCAGAAGTGTTGAAAATGCCGCGGCACCGCCAACGTCCGCCCCACAGCTCCATACCCCTGTGCCCACCATCTCTGGCTCCCTGACTGTCTTCCCCTCAGAGAAGGGTGGGAAAAGGAGAGACACCTACTAGACTGCAAGGTGCGCTCCCTGACCTCCGGGGTGAAGGCCCCCAGGCCCAGAGCCGAGCGGGCGGCCAGCCGGAAGACATACTCAGTGTTGGGCTTCAGGCTTTCCAGAGTGAAGGAGGTTGTTGGCTCGAAGTTCTTCTGCACCTGAGATGGGTGAGGGGGAAGAAAAAAATAAAAACAAACAAAAAGGAGCAGAGGCGAGCCCTGCCCAGACACCTGCCCCACACCCCTCTCTGGGACACCGTGGGGAACGGAGCACCGGGGTGCTCCTCGGGGACCCAACCCCTTCTGCTGCTCTTCTGTGGACTCACCTCCCTGCCGTGGTCTCCTTCCTTATAGAGGAGCTCATACTTCACTATGATCTCCTGGCGAGGAGGGCTCCATGATAAAATGATGCTTGTCTCTGTCTTGGCTTCTGCTCGGAAATTCATCGGCTGCCCAGGAACTGACACGGAGAAGGAGCCAATGGCATGGAGGGGGAAAGATGAGAAACAGGAAAACCACATGAAATTGGTTAACTGGAAGACTCCTACTCTGCTTTCTTCAAAGCCTGTGTGTGAAGAGCACATCAGCAGCAAATCACCAGGCTGCAGAGAGGGGAGGACCTTAGAATCATAGAATGGTTTGGGTTGGAAGGGACATTCAAGTTCCAAGCCCCCTGCCATGGGCAGGGAGACCTCCCACCGGAGCACGTTGCTCAAAGCCCCATCCAACCTGGTCTTGAACACTTCCAGGGATGGAGAATCCACAACTTCCCTGGTCAGCCTGTTCCAGGATCTCACCATCCTCATAGTGAAAAACTTCCTGATTTCTAATCTAAATCTACCCTCTTCCAGTTTGAAGCCATTGCCCCTCATCCTTCCTTGAAAGCAGTGGGGGATTATATCCCACTGCAGGACTCAAGCTTGTCCAGAGCCGCTGGAGATGGAAGACTCCTACTGGATGATACTCCTCTTCCTTGGCAGTGCAGGATACAGCTCTTTCCACTAATCCCCAGTATGAAGATTCCCAAAGTGGGAAGCCCATGAACAGCCCATTGAGGATGCAGGGTTTCCTCACCAGCAGCCCAGGCCAGAAGCGGAGCACCCAAAAGCCATCTGGGTGACAACCTGGGATAAAGCCCCTTTTGCCCTCAGCTCAACACATCTGCTGTGACAATCAGGGCTCCCCTCTTAGAAGAGGCAAAACAAGGCCCATTCCCCACTCATCTCTGAGAAGGTGGTTTCTGGGTGCTTTGGGTTAAGCTTCACCATTGCCTGGGCAGTGGTCTTAGGTCTATTAAAGACATCTTGAACCTGGAAGCAGGAAGACAGCTCACTTTGAAGCAAGGCACAGCAGAAGTGGATTCTCCTTGCCTAACTGCTTGCCCCACCCATTTAAGTAACAAACACCTTTTCTGAGAAAAACCAGAAATCATGCACCGAGCCCTCTGACTCCAGCCACTGGACAAAGCTTCCTCCCAGAAGGTTACTTCTATTTTAACCAAACTGAATCAGTAAAGAAAAAAAATGCTCTTTTGACTCAGCTGGGTCGTGCTGTAAGCCCACACCTCTGCCTCCTGCAGCCCAGCACCCCCAAGGTTCGTGACACAGGCGCTCACCTCCTTGCTGCGTCTTCACCTGGATGGGGTCGGAAAGGGGCCCGTCTCCCACAGAGGTGAAGGCCAGGACCCGGACCGTGTAGGTTTCGTCCTCGAGAAGGCTGCCCACCGTGGTCAGGAGGCTGTCGTCCACGTTGTGCTTCTGCCAGTTGCTGACGGGTTGATCAGGTTCCATGGTGTAGTACACACGATAGCCGCGGATCTGCCCGTTGGGCTCCACCGGTTCCTCCCACTGGATGATCATGGTGGTGCTGCTCAGCATTCGTCCCTGCACGTTACGGGGGGCACTGGCAGGAGCTTGTTCCCCGGTGCGAGTGACGACTGACTCGCTGGGAGGCCCCTGCCCGATGCTGTTGACTGCAGAGACCCAGATCTCGTACTCAGAGTTGGGGCTGAGCCCCCCAATACTGTAGCGCGTGGTGGTGATGTCCTCTTTGATCTGATACGGTCCATCCTGGCTTTTAGACTTGTATTCAATGACATAGTAGGACACAGGGTCTGGATTTCCAGAGTCCCAGGTGATGGTGATACTTGTTGCTGTCGTCTCTGTCACCACTGGCGTCCCAGGAGCTTTGGGGAGTGCTGAGAAGCAGGAAGAACAGACATTAAAAAAACCCCAAAACCCACATATGCTGAAATGGTGCCTAATTGGGCTAGTTAGGGCTGCAGGAGCCAGCGGCACGGTACCAATCACAGCGCGGCAGTTCAGCAAAGCGTTGCTGAAATATGATGAACCTAGTTATACACTCTATTATCCTCCTTAAACTGCTCCATCAAAAGGAAAGCGTTCGGCTAAACATCTGGAATCATTAGCTCAGGCTTCAGCTGCACATCCGCCGGCTCACGCGGCACCGAGGAAAAGCGGTTTCGCAGGAGCTCCTCCCGAGCACGAAATCACATCTTCCGAACCCGTGCCGGCACCGCCGAGTCCCTCCGTGTTCAGCGCGCAGGCAACGACACGGTGCGGACCGCGCTCTCCGGAACGAAAAGCCTAGAAACACTTGGGAGTGCTTCCTCTCTGAAATGCTCATCTCCCCTGGCCCTCGTCCAGGACTCCCTCTGGAGACCTCACCTTCAACAGCCAGCCTTACGTGTTCTCCTCACTACACACTCTAGACCCTTTCCAACCTCATCGCCTCTAGACTTGAGCGCCTCTAAAGCTCTAACTTCTTTCATCTTCTGACTGGGAAGGACTGCAGATGCTTACATGCGGGAATGTAACGGGGAACAGAATACAAGTCAAATGACAAAAGGCAGAAGGTACCGGCAAGGACAACGTTCCCCATCTGAGGAGGTAGGACAGATGGAAGCAGAAGCAATGTCTCTTACACAGCAGCTTTTCAGCTTGATAGTAGAAGACAGAGAAAAAGAGGGGGGGAAGAAAATACTCAGGGAAATAAAGAGCATCTCAGTCCAGCCCCAGGCACCCTTCTGCTGGCACGTGCACAGCAGGAGCGTCACGTCAAGATTCACTTGTCCCTACTCATTTCTGTTGCCAGACCTTCCTCAGTCAGGTGCGCCGATACGACAGGATTGTTCCTCTTTAGCCCTCCCCTTCTCCAAAGTATTTCTCCTCCTCTCCCCCAGCCGCCCGCACCCTTCCCCACCCCGTCTCTCCCCAGATGCCTCGTGGGCAGTGCCACCACTCAGAGCAGACGCCAGCTGGTACAAAGTGCTCTACACTCACCCAACCACAGGGGCATCCCGCTTGGGTTTTAATACTCCCCTGCTGAGGACAGAATAGATTGAAGATTGCACCCGTGCTCCTCTTGGGAGTTGCTAGCTGGAAGCTGGGCTTACTCCCCTTCTTGCTGAGGCAACAACGGCCACTAAGGTGCTGGAACTAGGCTCTGCTGCACGGGCACACATGCCAGAGATCCTCAGGGCCTTGGCTGAATCTCTACCCTTGGAACAGGCTGGCATGCAGCTTCAAGCCACCCAAGGCTCCTTGCAAACTGCCCAGCCAGCCTCACAGCCCAGGTCAGAACCGAGCATGCAAGGGTTTGAATCCCAGTTTTTTCATTGCAAACAGCTCAGTTGTCCTAAAGCCAGGCAAGATCTCAAGCCACCAGCTTCCCCTTCCCTGTGGATCTCTGTGTGTGAGATCCCCAGCATCACATGCACAGATCCCAGCGCACGGCACTCGTGGTGCACAGGTTTGTCTCCCTGCTCATGCTCACAGACCTACGCATGTCCACACCGGCTTGTAACAACACGGACGTACACACATGCAGTCAGGCACCCACATGCCCAGCCAGCCACACTTCTCCTCCTCCACACACTCGTGCACCTCTCTACATGCACAAGGGTGTCCCCACGCTTCTCAGGTGCAGATCAGGCTGGCCCAGGCTCACCCCATGCAGTGACACGCAAGGGCACAAGCAGAAAGAGGTCCCCACACAGTCGTGCAGCCACATTTCCACGCATGCACCGGTGACGCTGACGGGCAGGACCGCAATCGCTCACATGCAGGGAGGTGCCACGTGCCGCGCTTTGCGCACGTGCTCAGATGCTCTGTTGCGACCGTGCTCCCAACACGAGACCCAGCACACGGACACGGGCATGCGGCAGCTCACACGCTTGGTGCACGCGTGCTACAACCGTGCAGCCGGGGAACACACGCACTCGTTCACACAGCCGTGCTCACGCTCCCTTACATTTCACCGTGATCTGAGCAACGGCTTCTATGACTCCCAGACTGGACATGGCCACACACGTGTAGTTGGCTGAGTCCTTGACATCCGTGAGCTCCAATACATTGCGGCCCACGGGCATGTCATCTTCGGGCGTCAGGTCCTCCGCTCCCTGCATCCACTTGACGTAGGGCATGGGCGAGCCCACGGCCACGCAGGTGATGTTGACGTTGCCACCGGGCATGATTTCATGGCTGACGGGTAAGATGGAGAAGCGAGGGGCCACGCGGCGAACTGCGGACGAGACGCACAGAGGTAACAAAAAACAAAACGGAACGAAAGGAAACGAAACAAAACAACAGAAAAAAAAAAAAGAAAGGAAAAAAAAGAAGAAGAAAGAAAAAAGAAAGAAAAGAAAAAGAAGAAAAGGGAGAAAAAAGAAAAAAGAGCAAAAGATAATTTAAATATAGATGGGGTTTGTCAGCATTTATTTTCTTCCTTCATTGAAAACAAAACAAAACAACAAATAAAACTAAAAAATCAAATCAAATCAAAAACCAAAAAGCAAAAGAAAATAAAACTTCAAATAAATTTTTACTTCACAAACAATATATAGAATATAGACATAAAAGCGAAATTTCATAGCAACAGGGTTCCATTGATCAAGATTAGACCCATCACAGC
The DNA here is from genome assembly GCA_024611175.1 of Megaceryle torquata. Taxonomy (NCBI): domain Eukaryota; kingdom Metazoa; phylum Chordata; class Aves; order Coraciiformes; family Cerylidae; genus Megaceryle; species Megaceryle torquata. The sequence goes on from JANIJG010018812.1 coordinate 14,845, forward strand.
ACAGATAAATACACAAAAATTTATTAGCAATTTCTCATCTTTACTGGCAAGAGCTGGCATGGCGAGCGTCGAAAAAAATCTCCTCCACAGGCGCTGGGGCCCCCAGCTCCTCGCTCCGCGCCCCAGGAAACCTGCTCCTCCCCTTCTCCCATGGAGTCCCACTCCCGGATCACCTTCTCCCACGTGGAAACGGAGCAGCCCCTCCAGCACCACGGTCTGAAGTGGTCCAGGTGCCTCCTCCGACTCCGGAAAGGGGCCCTCTCCCACCGGCCGCTCCGTGCTCGAGGGACGCTGCGGAGGTGGGGCGGTGGCGAGGAGAAGGCTGGGATGGAGATGGAAACTTCTCAAGGTTTTGCCTTGTTGGACCCCAAGAATTCAACAAAGAGAGAAGTATCACATCGCCAAGCGCCAGAGAGATGCCCCTTGAAAAGTAGAGGCAAAAATATTTGAAAAGGGAGGAGAGGGAGTCCCCGGAGCGGGACAGAATTTAGTGAGTGTCTGCGTGTGAGAACCGTCCAGGGGGAGGCACAGTCCCCCTGGAGCGAGAAGGAATGTGGAAAAGATGAGAAACTCTAATGAAATTTTTGTGGTTTTCGGGTATAGAAACCCTAACGAAGCCTCTTTAAGATCTGACACGGTTCCATCGATAGATGCAGCTCTCAGAGTCACAAACATCATGCAAAATAGGTAAAAAAGAGAGAGAGAGAGAAAGAGAGAAAGAGAAGGAGAGAGGAAAATGCAGAGAAATATAATTTATGGGCGGCTAGCAAATGCCCACGTGGATACTGAATAGAAAGTGAGCGACAGAGAAAGGAAGGAGGACGAGGAGAAGGAGAACAAGGAGGGGAAGGGAAAAAGAAGAGAGAGAAAGAGAGGGAGGGGAGGGGGAAACCCACTTTAATGCTGCATACTTTTTCTAGCTGATGTGACCCAATGTGGTGGCTCACATTGTCACATCTCAGCCCTGGCGGAATAATAAATAGAATAGAATTAATAAGAAAAACAAGGTAATGAAACTTTTAACGTTGAGAAAACAGTGACATGTTCTGTGCATCTCCTTAGCAGAGAGGTGGATGCAGCTTCCAGACCTTACACGGTAAGAACATGGACGCAAAGGGGAGGGCGCGGTTTCCTTGGCTCCATTTTCTGAACTAACTGGGCTGGCCGAGGTGGGTGCTCTTTCTTAGGGGTGAAAGCAGGAGAATGGACAATGGAGGAACGTAAAGAGAGCAGAGGGGCCCTGGGGAGGGAGCCGAGGGGAAGGTTCCCATCCCGCAAGCAAAGACAAAAGGAGACAGACCCCGAGAAGATGCAGGGACAGCAGTGGCCGAAGGAGAAAAGGAGCGTGGGATTCCTCCAGCTTCAGAGACAGCCACGCAGTAAACTGCCTCAGGTAGGGTGAGCGAGGGGGCAGAATTAGGAGAGCTGGGGGGCTGGAAAGGACCTGCCCCTGTTGTCCTATTCTCAGGTAACCTCTCTGAGCCTCCCTGAAAAAATCAGTGGCAATCACGTCCATACAAAAGCAAAGGACATCAGAGCCTGGCCTGCCATCGCTCCTCCCAAGGCCTAGTGCCTCCAGATGTCCCCAGGAACTGATGTCTCGGGTTTTTCTAGTATTTCTCTTCCAGCCTCCCTCCCCTGGCTGCTCAACATGGTGGAACCTGTCAGATGGGAAGGGTGCTACCAGGAGAGGCAGTGGCTGGTTTCCATTTCGTGGGGCTTTGTTGAACAGAAGCCAAATAAAGCCCCCGACTCCTCCTGCAAGCTGACAAGGAGGTGTCTCCATAGAAAACTCTGCTCCTTCCATTATGCACCAGATCCTTCTCTGCACGGTTACCAGCACCCGGTACTGAGAGGCAAGGAAGAGGAGACTTCCAGATTTGAGGCATCGGGAGCTCAGAGCTGTCAAGGGAGAATTCCTGCATGCATGGGTTTGTGAAGAGGATGGAGAGCATGCCCTCACCTCCAACGTGGCTGGGGGAAGGACAGGAGCGGGGAGGGACAGACTGCAAACTCACCCGGACACTAACCCGAGAAGATGAGTTGCTGCTTAGGGAAGGGTGTAAGGAGACTACCACGGTGTCTGCACAACCTCAGGCACCAGCACTGGCTCAAGAGACCAAGCACTGTGCTGCTTCCTCCCTCCTGTCACATCGCTAAGGAAGACTTTCAGCCCTAGTCCTGAGGGTCCTTGGTGCCTCCTCCACCTTTCTATGCGCTGGCTGCTTCAGGAGGTGCTGCTTTTCAGAAAATGGAGCCATGTGAAGACCACCCCGGTCACAATCTGAGACAAGATGGAGAGAACTTGAAAAGAAACAAGTGGGGTCAACATGCAGACAGATCTGGGGTGGGGATGACTCTTTTGAGGAGGGGCTGATATGTAACCTTCTGGAGAGGGGAGGCAAGGTGGGAAGAGGTGAGGAGAAATGGGGAGACATACGCCGGACAAGATCCGGTCAGCAAACAGCATCAACAGCAACAAACAACTGCAGGTGGGATGCAAACACTGAGTTGTCATGGAAACAGAACAAGACAATTAATTCAAACCGAGGCTAATCACAAAGAAATAAAACTGAACTGAAAGAGAAAGAAAAAAAAATTAAAAAAAAGAAAAGAAAAAAAAAAAGCAAAAAAAAAAGGAAGAAAAAACCAAAATTTAATAACTGAAAAGCATCATTTGATGTAGGGTGCAGCGCTGAGAAAGGGAGTCTGCAGGGAACAGACGCTGCTGTCTGCGTGGGTTTGGGCAGGGAAGGGAAGAGATCCACTCACAAAACACAAGCTTGGGGCCGCGGAGCCAGAGCCGTGCAGAACACGCTCCCAAACCACTGCGAAGCAACTCACCCCACCCTCCTCGCAGCACCCAGGGGGTCAGGGCAGCTTCGCGGGGGCTCGGGGCAGCATGGCTTTTTTGGCCGTTTTAATGGCATCTGTCACATTTAACTGGGGGGAATCCACCAGCACATCTGGACACCAGCCCAGAACGACGGGCGGTCCACAAGAAGGGAGAATTTGGAGCAGGCTGGTGTCAGACCAGCATGGGCAGAAGCATTTGGGTTGTGCATCCTGGTTTAAAAAAAGCTACACGCTCCTGTGTGCTCACAGATCTACAAACATCCACACACCGGGCTAGGATGTGAAAATAACTGCAGCCTCCAATGCTGGAGATCTCAGAGGGTCCCCAGACCCATCCCTGCTACGGCTCAGGGCTGAGCCAACTGCATTTAGTGGAACAGGGAAGAAATCCTTCCAGGGCTCATCTCTGGATACCGAGAATCATCACGGTGCTGTTTATTTTAATTGCTATACTGCTCTGATGTGGCCGAGATGAGGTTTGTCAAGCTGCGCATCTCTGGTCAGGGCCTAGGAGGAGGAGAGTGGTGGTGGGAAGAAAGTAAAGCTTGAAGTGCAGCTAGAGACTGAATCAAGAACAATTTCAGCTCTGGGTCCAGCTGGGTTTCACGCACAGCAGCTGAAATAGGGAAGTAAAAAATGCAGTGAAGGGGCTCCTTCCATTTTCCTACCCAAAACAGTAGAAGGACCAGAAAGAAAAGAAGAACTGCCCTCTCTGGAGAGGAAAAGTTGGGACGGGGCAGTTGGGGCTCTACTTTAGAGACGCTGATCTAATACTTTTACCAATCTCTAGTTTCAAGAAGTACCTTCCCTGACTTCCAGGGATGTTTGGTTTCCAAGACAGCTTTGTCAGCCCTGTTTTACGGAGCCAATCTTGCATGCGTACACACAGTGCATGCTCCATGTGCAGGTGCAACATCTCCCCATATCCACACACAAGCAGGCACACACAAACACACATTTTCAATGGGCAAAAAACTCTCGGGAGCTTTTTTCAAACAAGGATACAGCTTGTTACCGAGAGACCCAGATTTTAGAACTGGAGCTGGACGTTTGTGATGCGAGTCAAATCACTTCGATGCAAAGAAACCGTTTTGGAGGCACAGAAAGATTTCTGACGAGCAGTTAGCTGTGAGCTCGTTTAGTATTGGCTGCTGGGTAAGTACTTCACACAGGCACATCTGCACCCCAAATTCTGCTTAACAGGAATTTCATTAGAAACTGAACAAGATCCGGAACTTGTCACCCCCTTGTAGAGCCAATTGGTTTTGTTGCTGCTCATGGACGCAGAGAGGGTAACCCAGTTTGTGTTCTGTGAGTGGTATTTCGGCTGCATTATTCTTTCCAGCGAGAAGGTCCCAATTGGCATCGCTAAGGTTCCCCACCACCACCGCCACTCAGGTCAAAAGAGAGCTGGGGTCCACATGGGGAGAGATGTTTTTGAAAGGGACAGATTTACAGACCTGGTTGGAAGAGACACTGGGAGATCCAGGGTTGACTTTTGCAACACCAGAATCCATCCTTAAAATGCGTTCCCAGGATGCTGCTAGTGAGAGAAATCTGAGGACCGAGCAACCAACCGGTTTGTGCCGAGGAAACCCACCGGTTCCACTTTTTAAGCCCCTTCCAGATTAGCTCAGGGAGAAAAATGTTGGGAGGAGAAACGAGGTGGGGAAAGGAGAACGTACCAGACAAGAACCCATCACTTCAAACCCCGATTCACATTAAACCAACTCAAAGATAAACAGATCTTATACCTTAAAGAAGAAATTAATTGAAAAAGGAAACAAAATAAAGTGAAGTGACTGGTTGAAAGCACCAAACAAAACCAAATGGTATTAAAACATTTTGACACTCAGCAAGCTGCTGCTCCAAATGAGGTGAGAAGGCGGACATTATTGGCCATTTTGGTGAGACAGGAGTCATTCCGTCTTGCTCCAAAATGAGGAGGGGGTAGGGGAAAGGGTGCCAAAATAATGTGCAGCCTCTACATTATTAGTGAAGCTTAGATTACACCTGTCCTCCCCTCCCAAAAGGTGGTCTGTCCCTGCCCCTGTGCTGCCCGGGCAGCTGCCTCTGCCTCCTCCCTCTCCCGTTCCAATTTCCAAGACCATTCCGCTGCGGCGAGACGCTGTTCGGGTTTGGATTTCCGACCTCCGTCCCTCCAGAGGACGAGACACTTCCCTCCTCATGCCCATCTCCTTCCTAATTTCCTTCACGGTAAATAGCAATAAGTAAATAGGAAGATAAATAAAGAATGCGACCAAGGCTTGGATTTGGTCTGGAGGAAATCCATTACCTCCCCAATCACTGTTACTTTTCCACTTAAAAAAACTTATCAGTTGAGTGACAGGCTGGCTGAACATCTCTGGTCTTTCGTAATTCTTTTTCTTTTCGGTTGCTTTTTACAGGAATGAAATAGAAAAGAATCTGAACCCAATTGTTTTTGCAAGCAGCTCTGCGACATTAGACACAGGCTTTGCTAGTTTGTTTTTGTTATTTTAATTTGACAAGGTGTAATCTAATTTTTTCCCCTAAAACAAAGAGAACAGCGATGCAAAAGGTGTAAGAGACACAGGCAGGCAGAGATTTCGAGATCAGTACAGCACAGTGTTCCTGCAAAGTGCCCTCTATAGACAGATATATATTTACAGACATATATATACAGGTTTGATTTGGTTTTTTGTTTGGTTTTTGTCATCGTTTTGTTGTATTTTTTTTTGGGGGGGTGGCTTTTTGTATCCATTTCCATCGCCTGATACCCTTGAGAAATCCTTCTGCAGAAACACAGCAAAAGTTGTTTTGTTTGCTTGGTTCGGTTTTTGCACTCGAATTTCAGAGCTGAGGACACCCCAACCGTGGCTGGGGTGCTCCCCCCTTCCTGCTCCCCCCCCTACCCCCCACGGACGTGCTAACGTCACGCTGAGAAACAGCCAGGGAACTCTCCCTCCTCTGAGGCCAGCGCCGGGCACGCAGCGGTGCAGGGGCAGCCCTACAAACCTCCCTCCTCTTCCAGTCAAGAATTTCTCAGTGCTAGTTGAAAATAAATAAACAAATAAACAAACAAACAAACAAAACAAACAAAGAAAAAGAAAAAAAGGGGGCAGTGGGGATTGAAACTCCTACGATTTCAAATACCACTGTTTTGACCTGGTGGCTATTTGTTAAATCTACAGTGCGAGCAAAATGATTTCCTTCTAACCTCTAAATGGCATTGAAAGCAAAAAGCTCAGCAACCGTTCCCCTTGTCTACTGAGGGATGGGCTGAGCAACCAGCAGCTCTGGTTTGATGGTCAAATTATACACGAGCCAAACTCAACCCAGGAGCAGGCTCCAGACTAAATTATTTGTTAAATTAGTCACATTTTAATATATTTTGAAGCTTTATTTCCTAGGCGGTCCTAGCCCCACTGTTTCTGTGGTTTCTATGGGGTTTATTTTAACTGATTTCCACTAGGTTTGCTATTACATGTTTAGCCCTGGCTTGTTTTCATCTTCGGTCTCTCAACGAGTTGAGGTTTTCCAGAGAGCTTTGAAAAATACACAAAATGTTCTCAGCAGGACCTGGGCTGCAGAACCTGATTCTGGGTGACTAAGCACTGTACTTGACTCCTGAGCAGCACAGCGAGTGCTCTGCGCTGTTTTAAACGCCCGCTGAACCATTTTAAACTCCCTGGGCTTGAAAAGAGCAGAGCGACAAGAAGCTCGAGCGAAGGGGAAAAAGGATTATCCCCGCAGCACCACAACTGCTGCCTTTTGTAACTCCTGACGGGGCACCACTGTGCGAAACAGGGCAAAATTCTGTCTTCTGCTCAATTCAACCACAGCAATTTGTCCCGTACCAACCGCAGCAGCTCTGCGCGCTCGGCGGTCGCTAAAGCGCAGCCCACACAGCTCCACGGCGAGTCGTTCGTTCTTCCCTCGCCTTTGTGAGCCGGCAGAGCACGCAGGGACCCTCCCTCCGTCCTTACACGGCGCGCTCGATCTCGAGCCGAGCAGCTGGCTGCTTGGATCGAAACAGCAACCGAGGTGGAAATCTGAAGCTTTCATTGTAAAAAGGAGAGCTACAAAGCGCTCCGTTTCAAGGGGGCAAACCAGCTGTGGTTATAGATCACACAAGCGTTCTGGTTGGAAGAGACCTTTAAGACCATCGAGTCCAACCATTAACCCAGCACTGCCAGGGCACCACTGACCCCTGGCCCTCAGCACCACAGCTCCACGGGGGGCTTGGAAACCCCTCCAGGGGTCACGGGGACTCCACCCCTGCCCTGGGCAGATCCTGGACAAGCAGACATGTCCTCTTTGGGGCAAAGCCTGGTTCCTCCGTGTGTTGATTCATTGATGCTGAGCTCTGAGAACTGCCAGGCTCTCAAACCAGCCTCCCCTGTGCTGAGCAAGTCCCCGTCACTGTGCAAGGAGAGGCATGAAGCTCTCCACCAGCGCCACCGAGACAGACATCTCCTGATGCACAGGACTTCCAGTCTGTCCTTTCCTGCAGTCACCGTGGGCCAGACCTTTGGTACTGTTTTTGTCCCTAGGGATACAAAGAAGCATCCGATGAGACTCTGGAAGGCCAAGTGAGTTGTAGAAGCTCCCACAAAAATCAGCATCCCCATCTTAAGGCGTGCTGACTTGCCTGCTAGAACTGTGTCCTTCTTTCCACCGACTACGGGCAAAATCTGGACGACTGGCTCAGACTAAAAGGTCTCATAGACCCTAAGCTGGTGGCAGAACTCATCTCACCTGCTTCTGATCTGCTTTTGTGGGTCTCCATAAAGATACCTCTGCATTTGACCTTGGAAACTGCCTGTCAGCAGAGGCTTTGTTATTTTAGACCATGGCACGATCTGATCTGTAGTAACACACAAGGTAAACCCTTAACCAGTAATTCCAAGACCACGTCTATAACTTCTAGCAAACAATATGAGCTCTCTTAACCAGGTATCAGGTCTCTGCCTCCTCACCCAGTGTCATTCCAGCCTATCGTGACTACATCCAATTAAGCTTTAGATTATTGTTGTTGATTTTGTTATTATTTTTATTGGTTCTTAGGAAGAATTTAATCTTAAAACCTTCTCAGATCACAAGAGATTCTAGCAGCAGCAGTGCAGTTTGGACATGTTAGAAATACTTTATAAAAGAGAAAATAAACAAATAAAAAGCAATGGTGTATAAATCCCTTTTTAATTGCACCTAAATCCTGAAACTCAAACTCCTATTCATGAAGGAAAAGCCTGTAATTAGTAGTGATTATCACCTTTTAGTCCTAGGCAGGAGGGAGGTGGGATGGGAACACCTCATTTCAAATACTATTCTTTCTCTCTTGCTCTTTTTAAATAGAACAAGCTTTTTTTTCTTTTTTTTTTTCTTCTTCTTCTTTTTTTTTTTTTTTTTTTTTTTTTTTTTTTTTTTTTTTTTTTTTTTTTTTTTTATTTTTTTGTGTGGAACATCAGAAGAGCCACAGTTGACCGCTTCAGCGAGACAGTATCAACAGTGCAGCATTTTTGAGTGGTACCCTTGTGTCTAAGGAAAGAGGGGGAGAGACTTGAAAGGGGAAGGGGAGAAAACCAGCACTGAGGGTCCGAGCACTGAAATCTCAGCGTTTTAAGAAAAAAAAAAAAAAAAGAAGGAAAAAAAAAGAGAAGGACAGACAGAGAGAAAGAGAGAGAGAGAGAAAGAGAGAGACAGATACTGTGTCAATACTGCACTGGATTTCTCAAAAAATCACACAGCTTTAATACCTGTACACTAGGAAAGCCACTCCTTTGGTGGGTTATCGAGTAGTGAGGACTGGTGGGCAGAGGGAAAAGCACCAACAGGGAAAGGAGGAAGGGCATTCAATTCTGCGAAGGGCAAAAGCACCAAGCACCGATGCTACAACTAACACACTGCAAACCCCCCCGGTTACTATCCCATGTGGCTGCCCCAGGCAGGCCACACACATGGGAGGCAACAGAAGCTTAGTGGGGATAAACAGGGAGATGAGAAGAGGGAAAAGAGGCATTTTTTTCAGCTCAAATGTAACTTGTCAGATTCCTTGTTGCTGTTTACAATAGAGATGCAGCTGCCAGATGTGTCCCATCAGCCTCTTTAAGTGGCTACCAGCACTGAATTTCTCTCTCTAGGCTCCTCCAGAAAGGAGGGCTCTACCTTCTCTGGGCCTGGCTGCTTTTCAAGGTGCCTGTGGCCAGGCAACAGCAGTTGGATGACAGGGAAGAAAGAAGGTAAATGGAGAGAGGCAGAGCCACGAGCCCCGCTGTGGAAGGTGGGCTGGCTGCCCACCCTTCCCTTCTGACACTGCGGGATGAGGGATCACCCTGGTGAGGGATCAGCCCGGTGAGGGATCACCCTGGTGAGGGATCACTCCAGTGAGGGATCAGCCCAGTGAGGGATCACCCTGGTGAGGGATCAGCCCAGGGAGGGATCACCCTGGTGAGGGATCACCCCGGTGAGG
>JANIJG010018813.1:344-21296 GCA_024611175.1 Megaceryle torquata
AAAAAAAAAAAAAAAAAAAAAAAAGGGAGCGAATAAACATAGCCGGAAAACGGAGCCGGGCGCGGCGCTGCAGTACCGCGGTTTGACCACGAGGCGGCGGAAGAGAGCGCGGGAAATCCATAACGCTACTGCGGATGCGCAGTAAGGGTGGGGGCTGCCCTTACTTGCCCGACTTTCAAATTCGCCACTGCGCATGCGCGAAGGGTAAAAAAAGCCCCGCACAACAAACTACCTCCAACACAACCCAAAACCACACTGCTAGATCGCGGGGGAGCAGCGCGGTTGACATCCTCTATGTCTTACGCTTGTCCAGAGCTGCCCTATGTGGAGCTTCTCTGGTTTTTTTTCTTCTATTGTCGTAGCTCCTCCCTCTTCTGTTTGGTTCCCAGGCACCAGACAAGTCCTACAGCTAGCTGGGGCCAGTGTGCTGTTTTCTATGGTGTCTCCAGTCCTCCTGCAGACTCCCACCCCCCCACACACGTTTGCTTCAGGGGTTGGGTTTTTTTGTTTTGTTTTGTTTTTTTAAACGCTTCTTGTGCTGAATTGTTTTCTTTTCCCTTTCCTCGGACAAACGGGTGGTTTGGGGTGCCCTGGTCAGCCTGTTGGCGTGAAGTGGGTCTGAAACAAATTTGACATCGTTAGGCATCATTTGGCTTCTGAGCTGGAGTGCCAGGGGTTCAGAGCAGAGGCAGGGATGGGGACAGGGAAAGAGGGAGCCAGAGAAAGAAAAAAGATTCCTATGGGCACTGTGGTAGAGCAGGAGGAATGGAAAAACAGGGGTGGGGAGCCAGATGGAGAGTCTGGGGAATGAGAGGGAGAAAGCACCAGGCCTCCAGGTACAGAGGGAGGAAGTACAAGCAGGGGCTGGGAGATGGAATGAGTGAGGCAGAGAAAGAAGACTTCAGAAGGGCAGGGCTACAGGGCAGAGAGGAAGGAATTTAAACAGTCTGGGTCTTGAGCAGGACACAGTCAGAGAAGATAAAAATGGAGACAGGTAGCAGAGGAGAGACAGAGAAATTTAAAAGTGGGGGAGAGAAACAGAGTGAGAAGGGGGACCTGTCCTGGCAGCTTTCAGAAAGAGGGATGTGGGGAATAAATCTGGAGATGGGGAGTTGAACCGAGAGAGACAAAAGGAAATAAAACTGCGTAAGGCTACCAGGCAGAGAAGGAGAGTTTAATAATGGGGGCAGTCAGACATGCAGAGACAGGGGAGTAAGGAAAGGAGCAACAGGAGACACAGCAGAGAGGGAGGAATGAAGACAGACAGTCAGGGAGCCAGACAAACTGAGATGAGGAAAGGAAAATCTAGTGATGGGCCAGAAGGGCAGAGAAGGGACACTTGGAAAAACAGGGACAGGGAGCAAGATGGAGTGAGATGGTGAAAGGGAAAACTTACCAACAGGCAGCAGGACACAGAGAGGGGCATTCAAAATACAGGGCAGGGAGCAGGACAGAGAGAAAGAAACAGACTCATGATGTGCTACAGGGTCAAGAAGGAAAAGCTGCGAGGGGAACACAGAAATAGTGTCTGTGAGGCAGAGAGATGGGAAAACCAGCCACAGGCTGCAGCTCAGAGAAAGGGAGATGGGGACAGGGAGCCCCTCAGAGACAGATGGAGAAAGAAGGTGGGGGGAGAATTAAAAAAAAAAAAAATTAAAAATCACAGGAGTATAGGAAAGAGAGGGAGCCAGGGGAAGGACAGAGAGAGGCCAGGACACACAAGAGAAGAGGCCCCTAGGGCCCCAGGACTCACCGCAGCTCTTTGCTATCAGTGCTGAAAGGGCAATTTGACAGGTCAGGTGTTTCTTTCCCCTTTTTTCCTCCCTTCCTCTTCTCCAACTCCATCTTTCTGCTGTCCTCCACCTGGATGTCTCACATCAGGAACAGGAGCCTCGACCAAAGCTTCAAGCACATCACGCCCTCCCCCTACACCTGCCCACAGCCACCAGCTCTTCACCCAGGCAGAGGCACAGAAGAGGCAAGAGAAGTTCAGAGACATGGATGTCTTATAGCTCTTAGAAAACGAGGCTTCCTAAGCACATAGAGCACGAGAGAGTGCGGCTACGTGGAGGCACCGCTGTGTAGGCGATGCACGCAGACCCTGTGGTGGACATTAGCAGCCAGGGCTGCTGTGGACTGGAGAGAGGGATCCTTCCTCACCCAGAAAGATGGACTCTCTCTTGCCTGCAGCAGGAAGCAGCTGCTGCCTGGATGACCGCTGATGTCTTCACCTTTGTCTGCCCTCTCCAGCTTCAGCAGGTCCTGGTCACAGCCAGGAAGTGTTGCACCTCCTGTCCCTTTTTGCCCCCATGCCACAAAGGGACCGAGTCCAGGCAGAGACAAGCTGCACAAGCCCCAAGTTGGTGTGGTCAATACCACGTCCAGGGGAGAAACGGACACCTACATACTGGGCACAGCTTCTGGCACAGAGAAAGAAACAGCACCGTTACCGTAGCTCACCCCTCCTTCAGCAGCAGCGTACCGCCAGCACTAAGGGAGAACCGAGGGCATTTGCTGGCTAGCTCACCGCGTCAGGACAGGGCTGGGGAGGGCCTGGGACGGCGGGACAGGCTGCAGGGGAGCTGCTGGAGTTGGGGGCACCTGCACGGGGTGAGCAGGGCTGGGGGTGTGCAGGGTGGCTGTGCCTGACGGGTATATCTCCTCCTTATCCCCTTCCCCTCCTTCAGCTCCCGGGTAACCTCCCCGGCGCTGCCCGGACTCGTCTTCCCCCAGCGAACCGGCAGCTGCCGCAGCGGGCAGGACCAAGCGTGCCGTCCTGCCACCTCCTCGCTGCAACTCACCGGTGGCCTGGACCCCAGACGCCGCCGCCGGACACCCAGCCCCCCACAGCGCCACGTTGCCCTGCCCCGGCACTGCGCTGGCGCCGCCACCACCGACGACGTGCCAGAGTGACCCGAGCCGGCGCGCGGACGCCGGGCGGCAGCTACGCGCTCGCCGCGGGGCCTGCTTTATCGAGAGGCGGCAGCGATCGTGCTCTCGATAAGCAGGCGCCGCGGCCGCCTCGCAAGCACCGCGGTCCGGCAGCACGCAGGTCCTGAGCTGCGGTACCGAACCTTGGTCGTCTGGTGGCGGCAGAGCACCACGCGTGGCGGTTCCTTGTTCTAGAACAAGCCGTGAAGGCTGGTTCGGTTTGTGAAAGACCGCGGCGGGGTGGGTGTCTGCCTCCTCGCCGCCTGAAGCCTGTTAAAGAGTAATGGCTTGATCATCTATCCGGCCATCTGACTGTCTGTCTATCTATCACTTTGCTTGATTACTACAGGTTGTTATTGAAAGCACATAGCCTTTCATAAAGGTCAAAACCTGATTTAAAAGCCTTCAAGGCAGAACCTTCTGCTCCCCCAGTTTCTAATAAAACAGACATGGTAAGACACTTTCTCTAAGCAAACTAACTGCTATATCCCATTCACTGCAGGTTTCTTGGTATCACGTAATCTGCTTTAAATGATTTAATGTAAAAGAAAGACATCAAAATGAGGTATTACTGGATTTAATCCTTATTACACACACTGCCTGGGTGCCATGGAGGACTCACTTCAATGCATCAGTAACATACAATTTTTTGCATTTGAGCTCAAGCATGCCTGCATGTAAAGAGCTAAGAAAATGTGCCACTAGGTAAAAAGCTTATATGAGCAAATACTTCAAGCCTTTAGTTCTTGGTACTTCCACTGACTGCAGTCAAAGATAACTTTTTCGCATTCTGCTGGCTAGGGCCTCCCCAGAAACTTCTGCAAGCATATTACAGACAGTATGGAAAAGCCAGAAATTCTGTACAACTGCCAAATGCATTGCAAGATTAAGAGAAATTGGATTTGCGCAGAAACCAAAGGCATTTAGGTAGTAACCTGTACTAGTACCAAAGGAAATAAGGCATCTAATTACTTTTGGGGCTATATGCTTGTTCAGTTTTAAAACAACAAAAATAGCCAGTTCTGTCCTGTTCTCCTGTCTGAGAAAAGACACAACTGAAAGACAAGGGTAACCTTGTTAAAAGAATGGGAAAACAGAAATGTGCTGTACATGGCACTCAGACACAATCTTTAGACAAAAACTAAAACTCCTAAATCTGATTGGATGGCCCACTGGGATATTTTCTTTGTGTCACATAACTCCCTGTATGTAAGCAGGCTGCCTCTCCCTGCTATAATGACATATAATGCCATCTGGGAAGCAGTGGCAAATTTAGCCATAGCATTTAGGTAACAATTTAAGGAGAAGATCACATGGAACATATAACCAGAAATAATACTCTGCACAAGGCTTGAACTGACCAGCATAGGGAATGGATCACATACTCATTGTGGAGCCCATTTCCAGGACATGAGTTCTCATGTTTTCACTGAATATATCACTGCCTATAAAGTACAGTGCACAACTGATCCAGATCTTTTGCTGTAAGTCTGGAATAGGAGTGAATCATAGAATGGTTTGGGTTGGAAGGGAGCTTAAACATCAGCTAGTCCAACTCCCTGCCATGAACAGGGACATCTTTCACTAGATTAGTTTTATGCTAAAAGTCCTGTCCAATCTGACCTTGGACACCTGCAATGATGAGACATTCACAACTTCCCTGGGCAACCTGCTCTAGTATCTCACCACCCTCATAGTAAAGAAGTTCACCCTTACATCCAATATAAATCTACCCTCTCTTTACAGTTTAAAACTGTTGCCCCTTGTCCTGTCACTATAGGTCTTGGTAACAGGTGTCCCCTGTTTGGTTTTTTGGGTTTTTGGGTTTTTTTTTGTTATAAGCCCTCTCTGTATATTGAAAAGCCACATCAAAGTGTCCCTGGAGCCTTCTTTTCTCCAGGCTGAACAACCTCAGCTTTCTCAGTCTTTCCTCATAGGAGAGGTGCTCCAGGCCTTGGACAATCTCTGGGGACCTCCTCTGGACCCATTTCAATAGGTCCATGCCCTTCTTGTACTGGGGAACCCAGAGCAGGATGCAGTGCTCCAGGTGGGGTCTCATGAGAGTGGAGTAGAGGGGCAGAATGACATCCACTGACCTGCTGTCCACATTTCTTTTTATTCAGCCCAGGATTATGATTGGCTTTCTGGGCTGTGAGCACACATTGCTGGCTCATGTCCATTTTTTCACCTACCAGTATCCCACAGGGCTGTTCTCAATTCACTCATCCTCCAGTCTGCACTGAAGCTGGGGACTGTGCTGACCCAGGTGCAGGACATTGCACTTGGCCTTGTTGAACCTCATGAGATTCCCACTAATGCACTCCATAAGCCTGTCAAGGTCCCACTGGGTGACTTCCCTTCCCTCTAGCAAACTAACTGCACCACTCAGCCTGGTGTCATCTGCAAACTTGCAGAGGGTGCACTCAATCCCACTGCATATGTCATTGATGAAGATATTAAATAGTATTGGTCCTGGTACAGACTGTTGAAGAACATAACTTGTTAACTGGTTTCCATTTGGATACTGAGCCAATGACAGTAATTGTCTGGACACAGCCATTAAGCCGATTTTTCATCTGGTTAACAGTCCATCCTTCAAACATGTATCTCTCCAATTTTGCAGCAAGAAAGTTGTGAGGGACCATACCAAAGGCCTTAAAGAAGTCTAGAGAGAGGACATCCATAGCTCTCCCCTTGTTCACTGATGCAGTCGCTGCATTGTAGAAGGCCACTAGATGAGTCAAGCACACCGTGACCTTGGTGAAGTCATGTTGGCCCTCTTTTATAATCACCTCCTTGTCTTCCATGTGTTTTGATGTATCTTCCAGTAGGATTTGTTCCATTATTTTACTGGATATGAAGGTGAGGCTTAATGGTCAGTAGTTCCAAGATGGCTGCTTTTTACCCTTTTTAAAAAACGGGTGTGATGTTTCCCTTTTTCCAGTCCCTGGGTACTTCACCTGACTCCCATTACTTTTCAAATGTGATTGAGAGTGACTTGGCAACCGCATAAGCCATCTCCCTCAGGTCCCTGCAACGTGTCTCATTGGGTCCCATGTACTCATGTGTACTCAGATTCCTCAGGTGGTACAAAGCCTGATCTTCACTTGTCATGGGAGGGACTTAATTCCCCAAGTCTCTGTCTTGAGATTCAGGTGCTTGAGAGATGTGGGAAGAGAGATTACCACTGAAAACCAAGGCAAAAAATTTGCTGCATACCTCAGCATGCTCCATGACAGTTGCCACTAGTTCTCCTGTCTTATTTATCAGGCAAGGTGGTGGTGGTGGTGTAGTGTGTGCATTTTCTTTGATCTCCATTTTCTGTCCAACACACCTGTAGAAGCTCTTCTTATTGTTCTTCAAATCTTTTGCCAAATTCAACTCCAGCTGTGCCTTGGCTTTCCTTATCCCATCTCTATACACCCAAGCAATATCCATGTGTAGAAAGAAAAGTATAAAAACAAGTGTGAGGTTACAAGTCATCTGAAATTCAGCCATTCGTATGTTATAGATATACTGCCTATTTAAGTGTACAGATTCCAGAATTCTGTATGCTTCACTTTCTCAGAGACCTGTTCCAAGAATGACATATATACTCAAGAAACCACAACTGCTCTGAACAGTAATTACTGGTATTCAACCACTGCATGGTTATAGTGCTAGCATTCATAGTAAGAAGTAAGGTCAAAGCAGCAGGACCAAGTAGGACATAATTCTGATACTGATACAAAGAGCCATCTTTCAGTTGTGAGCTGGAAGTAGAGACCTACAGCTGTATGGTGTCTTCCAGACTATGCAAAGAAATCAAGTATCTAGTAAATGCCAGGTTCAGAATGTGGAAGTAGAGATCTGAAGTTCAAACAAATGCCCATGATGTACCAGACTTCTAATGTATTCTTAGCTTTGCTGGCTAATAATTCTCTTGTGTGGACAGGCTGCTCCACTTTCTTTGACAACTGTATAAAGCAGCAAAGAAAGAAATAAAATCAAAATTAAATTAATCATATTTGAGATCTGTCTTACAGGACTCGATTGATCCCCTGCCCACCAACTAGCTTTTGAAATTAACATTTTCAAATACATGTCTACTCTATGTAGTTCTGTGATCGCTTGTATTCTGGACAGGGTATTAATAAATGGCACATATTAAACAGGCACAAAATTGTAAACATAAGCCTCAGACTGTATAAA
Organism: Megaceryle torquata; assembly: GCA_024611175.1. Classification (NCBI taxonomy): domain Eukaryota; kingdom Metazoa; phylum Chordata; class Aves; order Coraciiformes; family Cerylidae; genus Megaceryle; species Megaceryle torquata. The sequence continues at coordinate 7,467 of JANIJG010018813.1, forward strand.
ACCAAGATGAAGTTAGAAGCCCTGTGTTAAAAGTTCCCCAAGCTCTATTTAATTCAGAAGTTGGAAGCTTTTTGAATGCCAGTTATAGCAACCAACATTCTGGTATAACCTCCCAAGCACTGTTGCAACTCAATAGTTATGAAACAATGACTCACGTGTAAAGGATTACCTGTAAAGATGCATCTCAGGCATAGACATGCAGATAGACCACTGAAGGGTGAAAAAAAAAAATGGTGTTCTGAAATGTCAGGTTGCCCAGCACTCTTTCCCTAGATCATTTCTCTGTACTTAAACAGCTGCAAATTTGCTTTTGCCTGCTCAGGGCTTGACTCAGAGGAGGCACATAGCAACCACAGTTCATTCAAAGGCATGGTCTGTCTATGTTCACTATTAATTCAGCTGCTATTATTAATACTAGATCATTTCATAATACAACTGTTAGAGAATAATATGCTACAGCTGCCAAAAATTAAGCTGGTTGGTGGGCAGGGTATCAACTGAGTCCTGTAAGACAGATCTCAAATCTGATTAATTTCATTTTGATTTTATTTCTTTCTTTGCTGCTTTATACAGTTGTCAAATAAAAAAAAATACTATATGGCATAGAATGTAAGTGAAAGATTCCAACAACTCACAGCCCTTTTGGCTCCTGTTAGTGACACCTGATGTTGGGGCCACGGCAAGTGACTAGGTCAAGCCACAGCTGCCTCCTTTGATTTTCAGGGATGGGATTTCTTTTGAGCTTGCCATGAGCTGGGAGGAAGTCAGCCAAAATACCCACTTTCTCAAACTGATGTTCTGGGAACTGTCCACCTTCTTGTCCAATCCATGACTGAGTCCGTATTTACTCATCCCTGTAGGTAGAGAACTGAGAAACATGAAGTTATTCAGATTACTGTTTCCCTCATCCCATTGATGTGTTACTGGACTCATACTGGTAACAAATTAGGACCCCTTCCATTTTGGTTCTAAGGCATGTTTCTTTTTGCCCAGGCTCAAAATCATTACTTGGCTTCAGTATCACCATATATATATAGAATCATCGAATGGTAGGGGTTGGAAGGGACCTCTGGAGATCGAGTCCAACCCCCCTGCCAGAGCAGGGTCACCCAGGGCAGCCCACACAGGAACAGATCCATATGGGTCTTGAAAGTCTCCAGAGAAGGAGACTCCACAGCCTCTCTGGGCATCCTGTTCTAGGCTCTGTCACTCTCACAGTGAAGAAATTTTACCTCATGTTGAGGTGGAACTTCCTGTGTTTCCCCTTGCTACCATTACCTCTTGTCCTATTACAGGGCACCACTGAAAAGAGACTGGCCCCTTCTAGTTGACACCCACCCTTCAGGTATTTGTAAACATTTCTAAGATCCCCATATTGATACATACATTTCATTCTAATTTTCCCTACTTTTTTTTTTCCTTGTTTCTTTTACTGCTCCTTCCACCAGAGCCTAAATTACTTCTTTATTCTCTTGTAAGGTTTTTCACATTCTCTGATCACATTCAGGATCCTTAGGGTCTCAGTGGGGTGCATGGTCTGTCCAAACATGCCACAAATGTAAACTAGTGCTTGAGCTGTTGCTGTTTCTTAAAGCTGGTAATATCACTGGCAATTTTTCAGTCCAGTGATTTGGGTATTGCCCTGTAATTTTCTTAAACAGTCTGCTTCATTCTTTCTACCACTCCAGAGTGCTGCGGGTGGCAGGATATATGCAGACTTTAATTCCCTGTTTACTCATGAAGGCTTGAATTACTTCACTTGCCAAATCTCCTCCTTTTCTATCTCCTGTTCTGTTTTATGCTAACCACTGAACCATACCAACAGCTAATTTCCTTAAGGAGGTGTGTTTGGTTTGGGTTTTTTTTTTGTGGTTGTTTTGTTGTTGTTGTTGTGTGTGTGTGGTTTGTTTTTGTTTTTTTTTTTTCACTTAAAGCTGCTGTTTTTCCTTTAGTGGGGAGTCTACAACCCAGCCCCAAAAGATGTGATGATAAGCAGAGACTATTTTTTCAATTTATAGCACTTCATATACTCTGCTTGCAGTATTTACCAAGATCCCCAGCCTTTCTGATGCAAGAGATGGGAGTCTGGTTTTCTTAGTTTGCTTACAGAATTCAGCTCAATAAAGAAAATCTGATGGCACGAAGCACCTCATGGCTGTCCAGGGCTCTGCCTACACACAGGCACAGACTACAGCACGAAGTGCATAACCTGGGATGCTCCAGCAGGTCACCGGGCGATGCACCCCACACAGCCACCGCCTGCTCTTCCTCTTGGGAAAAGCTGCGCCCCCGGCCAGCACCCACCGGCCGCTCCCCAGCTCCCTCCTCCTCCGCGTCGGACCCTGCGTGGTGGAACCGCTCCGCGTGACGCCTGCCTCATAACTCCACGGGCGAGCGCTCGCCGCGGCCCGGACCGGGGAGCGGCCGACCTGGGCGGAGCCAGGCCAGAGGAAGATGACCTGCCGCGTTGGGCCTTCCCCGGACCTCCGACCGCGGTGGGGGCGGCCGCAGCGGGCACGAAACATCAGCGGCCACCCGGGGGGACTCGCTCGCCCTACTGGGACCCCGGCCCCTCAGCGCCTGGCGGCCCCGGCCCCGCTGCCACCAGCGGAGGGAGACGCGGGCGGAGGGCGAGACGCGGGCGGAGGAGACCCGGAGCCCGAGACCCGGAGCCCGAGACCCGGAGCCCCGTGCGGGTCCCCTCCGGCGGCCAGGCGGCGGCAGCGGGCGCGGAGAGCCGCGCTGCGTGCCCGCCAGACACGGCCGGCTGCCGCCGGGAGCGCGCCCCTCCGGGCGCCTGCGCCGGTTGGCAGCACGAGGGATTTGGGTGGCCCAAAAAGTGTTACCAGCGGACGCGGCGACAGGAAAAGGGTGACGGGAGGGATTTGTACGTACGAAGAGGTAGACGCATGTGCCCTTGTCGGACTCCCTCGCCCCGCTCCTGATGTGCTAACAGCGAGGGTGTGAACATGCTGTGGGGGAAGAAGGCGTAGCACTCAGAGCACCAGTTACTGAGAGAAAACCGATGTAAGAGCCCTGACCAAAACAGAACGGGAAGACGTTTAGTCCAAGCCTTTGCATTTGTCTGGGGTTTTTTTTTTCTGCTGCAAAGCAAGGTTGTTTTGTTTGGGGTTTTGTTTGGGTTGGGTTTTTTTGTTGTTTTGAATTTGGTTTGAGTTTGTTGGTTGGGTTTTTTTCTTGTGGTTTTGTTTGGGCTTTTTGTTGGTTGTTTTCTTTTGTTTTTGTTTGGTTTTGTTGTTGTTTGGGGTTTTGTTTGTTTGGTTTTTTGTCGGTTTGGTGGTGGGTTTTTTTGTGTCTTTGGTTTTTTGGGGGGGAGGGAGAGGGCTGGGTTTTTTCCCGTCTCATTCTCCTTCCACGCCGTTTGTCAACAGATGCACCCTGGAGAGGAAGCCAGTCTGCGGGGGCTGTGCTTTCAACGGATATGACTGCAGTGAGAAGGACCTGCTGCAGCACATAGGCAAGGCTTGCCTTGACTGTAAAGACTGTAAGATGGATCACTTCCTGATGGACAGTTTCAAAGTTAGTTAAAGCGGGAGAAGGAGGAGGGAAGCACATGTCTCATATCGAGGTCTGTTTGCAACGGGTTCTGGACTAACTCAGAGGAATTGGGGGTGGGTGGAGATGGACATGGCAGGTGACTATTGATGTATTTCATAGCCATCTTCTTCGGTTAGTAAACAGTGTAAGTGAAAAAGCAGGGGAAAACAAACACATGCAAAAATTAGATCTGGTGAAACAGTTTTTCCTCGGGCATTTCAGTTTCTTGCAAGGTCCTTAAATCAAAGTGCTACACTTAACACAGAAGGAAGAACAAGCCATAAGGATAGTCTAGGCACACTCAGGATGCCAGCTAACCTCATCTAGTGAGTGCTGGTTAGGAGCCTCTGGGACTTGTGGGGTGTTTGAAGGGGAGCCAAGACATTTCCATATATTCAGAAAAACCCATTGATTGGATCATCCTCTGGGTTGAGATTTGCAAGCACACCTTACAGATTCAGCCACACCATGGGAAGTCATCACCTTGGAGGATACACTGTGGAAAGCAGAGCCTCTAATTTCTTCTGTGTCAGTGGAGAACAAGAAGTTCTTTACCACACTGAGGTCTCTCCCTTGCTGATCAGTACTGAGTTTTCAGGCAAGGCTGAATGTGGCCATAATTTTTGATGCATCAAATGACTTGTCCTACTTGTTCATGTCAAATCTCTTCCAGTGATGTGTAAGTTCAGTATTCTTGTTGAGGTGTCCTGGCTTCGACTGGAATAGAATTAATTTTCTTCCTAGTAGCTGGTGCAGTGCTGTGTTTTGGATCTAGTGTGAGAATAATGTCAATAACATGCTGATGTTGTAGTTACTGCTAAATAGATGCTTATCCTAAGTTAAGGATTTTTCAGTTTTCTGAGCTCTGCCAGCGAGCAGGTGCAAAATAAGCTGTGAGAGAGCGATTATGTTTTATTATTTCTGTGGCTGTTATTATGTTTTATTTTAGTTCTTAAACTGGTTTAATCTCAACTCATGAGTTTTACTTTTTTTTTTTTCCTCCTGCTTCTCCTGGAGCGGGGGGAGTGACTGAGCAGCTGCATGGCGCTTAGTTGCTGTCTGGTATTAAATGATGACACGAAGGAAGATTCATTATATAGCAGTACAGCACATAGAGATTTTTTTTTTTTTGAGAGCCATTGTTTCAGGATGTATCCTCGTTCTGCATAAGCCCATATGATCTCATTTTTTGGTTTAACTGTACTAATTCTGCATCAGTATTTCTGCAGTCACTGCCCAAGAAACTAATGAAAAGGGCCTTACCCTATGTGTTTCATGTAATAAACAGCCTTCCTTCAGTTCCAGTGGGACTAAGGAACTGGATTATCCAGTTTATGTTTCAGGTAGTGATAGATTATGCACTGCACATTTATTGTAAGTAAAGTCCCTGAGTTTCTGCTAGTCTGCATAATTGGCTGCAATAAATTACCAGAGTGCCAGGAGCCCCAGCCCTAAACTACACACATGCCTGTGCAGTCTGTCAGTGTCTTTGTCCATTGCTGTGAATAATTGAGTGTAGTGACAGAGGCTGGAACTTTGCTAATAGTTAAAATGCTTTTCAATTAAAGCAAGTAATAGAGGGAGAAGGAGCCTAACTGTACAGATTACTTTGCTCTTAGGGGCAATCATCAGAGCAGGCATCCTCTTTACAGGGAAAATGAAGCATAAGAAGTTTGCTATAATAGATCTGGTGAACATTTTTAAGCAGGTTTTAAAAGAAATTGTGATTCTTTATGGGGAACTTTTCATTAAAAGAAAATCTGCAAGACATTTGGCCAAAAAACAATGTATCGCAAAAACAGATGACCTTCCTCTCCTCTAGGCATCAAGCTGGGATTTCATCTTCCATGACCCCTCTGTGAAGCTCTACCTCTTGTTAGTCAAGAGCAGATTGCAGTTGGATATGAGAATTGTACTGCAGCATGAGCCTGCACTGTTGAAGGGGTGACAAGGATGACATCACAAATCACAACTCCCAGCAAGTGCAGCAGTAGCATTCCCAAACATACTGCAGAATAGATTGCAGATCCTGCCTAGCGGATGAGGCAACAAAAGCTTGGCTTTGTTTTAACTTATTCAAGTATCCGAAGTGCATAGCTGTTGCTTAGAAATGTAACTATAGATGTGCAGAACAAGTGCCATTCAATTTCAGAGCAAATATGAGCTTTCAGTAGGAACAAGGTAACTCAAGACCTTCAGTACGAGTGTTGGGTTTTGTTTTGGGATTTGCTTTGCTTGGGGTTTTTTTGCTTATAGTTTCTACTCAGCAAAAATACTTTTTTTTTTTTCTTTATAGTGACATTTGGTCTCACCTCTTGGAATGCAGAGAAAGATGCTTGCTTGCTTGTTCACAGAAGCTGCATACAAGACGGAAAACTGTTATAAAGAGTAGCTGCCCAGTGACATTGGCTCTGAACCATTAGTAACTGTGGTACAGGGTGACAGGAGCTCATCGGAGATCAGCACCACATTGTAGAGTCAACTCATAGGTCCTACCACTTCTAAATAGACCAGGAAATAATAATCAGTTGCTTAAGGATTGATGGCAAAGGATCTGGGGTCTTGCACGTCAGACCAGTGACCGTGTGCTCATGTGCTGTGCCTGAAGCTCACTTGCAGGCTTGGTGTTTCAAGACTGGCGTGTTCTGCCTTAGCCAGTGGGTAGTGTGTTCTTGGGCTTCCTTGAAGGAAAGCATGCAGCTATGAAATGTGCAGGGTCTGAGTGAGCCTGGACCATAGAACAGACTTTCAAAAAAGGTGAAAAAAGCAAAGGAAAGTAAGGATAACAGTCCATATGAATAATTCAGTACCAGAGAGTGTAACAGCAGATTTAGTTCTGTATGAATAATTGGTCTCAGGACTGTAAAAAGAGACAGGGTAAAGCTGTACCTAGCATGTTTTAAAAGGGCTACAACTGGAAAACCCTAAGGAGAGCTTCATGGGAGCCCATATATACTGAGAGGGACACAATGCTTCTGAGGGTGTCAGCACAAGCTGGTAGGCTTTCCCTCTCTGAGAGTTCACTGATGAATTGCTGTCACAAGGATCTCTGGGTAGGATTCAGGTATGTCCTTCAGAGATGTCCTTGGCCAGGGTGGCAGCCTCTGTGAGCACCAGGATATGTGCTATTACCCTGTCCTACAGTGAGAGGAAGGCTTACTGTCTGACAGAAAAGACATCGTAGAAGCGCTGTCAGGGGCAAAAAGCTTGTTTAACTTAAGATATAAGAAAAGCCATACATGACTTCAGTTTTAAAATTAGTTCCAAAAGTGACCAATGAATGGCATTTGTCCCAAAGGAGACTGAAACAAGTATACTTTGCCAGTCAAAGGATGCAGCAGCCTCCAAGAGTCAAATTCTGAGCCATACTGTCTGAATTTCAGCTTTACACACTTGTTAGAAATACCTGTATATACTGCCATCAGCAGCAAAATGCTGAAGTTTCCATTGAGCAACCCCTCCACACACGGTCTGCATCCCTTGCCTTCAGCTGCTGGCTTGGAAACAGTTGTGCCCTTTTCAAGTTAATGTATATTCCTGTGGAGCTTAATCTATCTCTTCCATCATCCAGACTCACCCTAGTAATCACCAAAAAAGGATCATCACCAGTTGCTGACATTAAGGTTTTCCCCTGCCTGCTAAATACCTCTTGCAGGATCCCACATACTGTCTATTTCTCTGGGAGGTGGAGGACTGAGTGTTTCCTAGGGCAGCAGAACCATTTTGATGGAAGTTTCTTTCCCATAGCTGTCCAGAAGAGCTGAAATTCTCTGTTTCTATTCCAGTAAAATTCTCATTTTGCTTCCTTTTCATGGTGTGCTTTTGTTTGCTACTTTTAAATTGAGTCAGTCAAGAAGTCAAAAAACATCATTTATTCTGATGGTTGAAGGCTGGCTGAAGACAGATAAGATGTCTTGATTTTTAATTTCTTTATTAATGTGGAAGGCTAGAAGTCAGGCACCAACAGTGCTGGAACAGGACGCTATGGTGGCTGTTTGAGAAAGGAGGAGATAAGAAAATGCACAGCCACCTGAGCTGTTGAGTGACAAAACAATTTAAAAAAACCCCCATACCCTCCAAGATCTCCGTTCAGGGGCAGGGACTGCCCAGAACCTACAGCAACTGGCATTACTACAGAGCCACTTAGCCTGAAATGGGAAACTGAGGCAAAAATATGACACATGGCTCCACCCCTGATATCTGAACCACAGAATTCTCTTGCATATTGATAGTAGCTAGTCCATCAGCTGAGGCAAGCAGGGTTTGGTTTTTTTCACATAGTAGATCTTTTACTGATCTGGGCATAGATTCAGCTGAAACTAAAGGGAGGTTTTACATAGTTGAGTTCCTTCTCCATTTCACTACAGAGCTACACAAAGGGCAGCATGGACGTGAAGGATGGTCCAAGCATGGAATGAGTGAGCAAGTTGCTGGTTTCAGTAGCAGCATCAGGCATTTTAATGTAACATTATCTTTGGATGGAGGAAGAAATGGTTAAGTATCAGAATACCATTTAAAGGGACACTGATTTTTGAACATAAACAGAGACAGATATGATATATACATATTAGTCAGCCTTGACCACAGCTCTTCAAGACATCATTAAAAAATGCTGTAAATATTAGACAGTGACCTAATTTAGTGTCAGTAACTGCTTGCTGAGGAATAATATGGAGTAAGAGTAATATGGAGTTCCCTGTTTCATGCAATAATTTCCTAATGATGCTGTGAGTTAAAGGAAAGCAACATTGTCTTAGGACGTCTGGGATACAGGACAGTAAAACTAACTCTAAAAGGGAAATTAAACTGATGTCTTGTTTCCTGATCCAAATTACATGAATTCTGAGGGGAAGGAAAAGGAAGGAGAACACCATCATTGAAGGAAAGGCACCAAATCTGGGTCTGTTTGCAGGATTTGTTTTAAATGCTTCCCAATTTTTCAATTCTATTCAGTCTATAGGTTTGGAATTTGTCCCATATGACACCCCATCATGTTATTTCTGCACTGACAGTATCCTTTTAATTTCTGTGTTTAAAGGTCACAAAAAACCCTGAATGATTGCGAGTGGGTGGGTGTAAGTTATGTCACACAGAGAGTAAATGGCTAATGTGCACATCCCTGCAAGAGCCCCATCCTTGGGGATAATCAGCTCCTCCATAAAGGTGCTGAACACCTGCAATAGCCCAAGGAAGACTGAATGCTCAGCACTGCTTGGGAAATGCTCAGCATGTACCAGCATGAACCCTGTTCTAGTATTTGCAGGAAGCACCTCTATGTTTTAGTAACTCAAGGAGGGCTTAGGGCTGACAAGAGGCCCCTGCTGGCAGCTTGTTGTGCTGATTTTATTCTTGGTTTCATCTGATTATTTTCCCTGTCATGTTTTGTTAGTATTGGCAGGGAAGAAAATTGGTGCCATAAACTATCCATGAGATTATAAGTTGCCTTCCAAGCCATAATTTTCAATTATTATCCAGCTGCTACCTATATCCTGTGGGGACTCAGTCCCCAATGCAGATGGTCAAGGGAGTGCAATGTAGTGAACGATTGTATAAAATAGGCTGTGACTTTTATTCCTTTGTTATTTTTTCCCCTTACCTCTCCCTTTTTTATTTCTTTTTGGTCCTCAAGGAGTAAACCAGGGATCTTTAAATAGAATGAAGGACACACCAATAAATACCTGCCACAAGAAACACCTTCGTTGAAATGGGACGGTGCAGCACAAGTTGTACTGCTAAAAACTGAAGATTTAAAGTGCTGACCTTTTAAATTACGATTTGTGATCAGCACTGTATGATGAGTAGCAGAGTTGCTAGGCCTACCTGTTTGCAAAAAAAAAATTTTTTTTGGTATATATTATTTTGCAGTATTATAGTGCAGTTGAGGAAAGTTATTAACCCCTTTTCACAGCTAGAGGAAATAAACAAAACATCGGTTAAGGTGTCACCAATGTCAAAGTGCAGTCTTAAAACCAGGCTCCTGCTCAGCGGTGATGCTCTGGGAAAACACACTGACCTGGTGTGATGAGGTCTTCTACTGCTTTCTTCTCTCTCTTTTTCATGGTTGGGTTGTGACCTCAGTCCTGAGTGATAGCAGCAGTGCAAGCAGCTGGTGTTTTTCAGACAGGCCCCTAGACACACAGAAGAGAAATCGGACAGAGCAGGGTCACCTGTGTGCTGCATGGTCTCATGAGCCAGGTGCAGAGGATGACAGAGGAACTCATTGTAAAGTCACTAGTAAAGTCAGTCACGCTGCGAGGCTCGTAGTTTATTTTAGGTCAGTGTGTGCCATGGTAAATCTGTCCCACCTTTTCACATTTCTGCATGTGACACTTGCCTGCAAGTTATGGCTCCAGCTAAGACATGTATATGTTTCAGAGTGAGTTGCAACTAATTAAATGTGCTTTCCCCTTATCTAAGAATGCCTCACACTACAGTGAGAATTGGAGAGCTGTCTCTATGCAAGTTGGCTCTGCCACATTTCTCAAGAAGAAGGTTGTCCAGGGAAACACTGCCTGTATTTGCACTGAAAGTGCCTATGGTAATGGACTTTAGATATTTTAAAATACACTTTTTTTTTTTTGCTAAAGTTAGTCAGTTCATCATACTTAGAGCTAGTGGCCATTGGAACGGAGACCAGCAGACTCTGGTGGGTAGCAGTGCCAGTCTTTCACTGTATGGGTGGTAAGGATGCCGGCAATGATGAGCTTCTACACTGGGCCTCTACAGAGCTGTGTCACCTGCACGGGAAGACACCTAAGTGCTCCGGAGCTTCATTGCTCTTATTTCCATAAAAGTTTAATTCCCATTTCTCTCAATCTGGTGCGTGTGAGACCTTGGTTCCAACATGCACTGAGAAACAAATCACCAAGCTCCTGCAGCCACAGCAGGAGAGGTGGCTGTGGAAGGGTCAGGAACAGGGACATGCTTTTCCGGAGGAGAATGACATCAGCGAGGTCCAAGTTTGCAAATAGAGAGGTCTTCTTCACCCTGCTTAGCTCCTAAGCCCTTTTGCGAAGTTAAAGGGCACAGAATAAACGATTTCACAAGCCTTTTCCCATGGGCTAAATTAATCCTCTTGATGCTTCTAAGTATGATCTTTAATGATTGTTCATATAGAATATTTATTGTATTAAATACTGAAAGTTCTGGGGACAGAGACATTCTCATCAAGAAAGCACTACATAGAAGAAAATTTTACTATGTGTAATGTACCTATTCAATAAAGACAGCAAATCACACACCTTCTGAGAACAAGTAAACATTTTTATGCCAGATCTCGGAGCTATTTTGCTCTTTACCTTTCAGTAAAGAAGGAAAAGCATCTGAAATGTATCTTCATAACAAATTGCTCTCTGGAGAATGTGATAAATTAATATAAGCCAGAAAATTGCCATCATTAGAGCAACATTTTACTGGTGTGGATGTCTAGCTATTACCCCTGCAGGCTTATTTTCACTATTTAAGAGATGCTGCATTATTTCACTCAACTATGTAAATCTACAGGACAGGGGAAAGGTAAGGAGGGAGAGAAAGAAAACAGTAAGAGATCCTTACGGACTTTGAAGGGCAGGATAGGACAATCCATTTGCATTTGCTAAGAACATCTCCCACACCACAGGAGCCAAACACTGCAATTGTGGTGGGCCATAGAAAAGTATCTCCCTCTCTCCCCTCATCAAATGCAAAATGTTGGATTTCTGTTATACTGCTCTAAGACCTCACCTTGTGAAGTTAACAGGCCTGAATCCAGACATCACCTGTGAGGGAACAAATAGACAGGACGCCTGTGACAGAGTGCTGTTCTGCAGTGGTGGAAGGAAAGGACTCTGCCTCAGGTGTGAACACAATAGCACAAGTACTTACCAAAGATTTAGTGTCCTCAGAGTTAAATAATACCAGTTCTCTTTGCGAAGTTCAAGCAGCTAAAAGTAGATAGTTCTGTGCAGCTCACATAATGAAATCATGGAGCTCCTTGCCCCAGGGCAGGTGTATGCCCACAGTTATTTTTTTTTAATAGAAATCTGAATAGAAAGTATATTCCTCTGACTCCAAGAAATCCTGGAGCCACAAATCTCCAGAGAATGGGAAATCAGTCTGGGGGATGATCATTATCAAGGCATCCGTATTTGCAACACAGGATGCTGGGCTGGCCAGACCTTTGGTCTGATCTGCTGGCCACACTCTTCTTTATGCACCCCAGGATGCCATTGGCCTTCCTGGCCACAAGGGCCCATTGCTGTTCCGTGGATAACATATTGTCTATCAGGATGCCAACGCCCTTCTCCATGGGACTGCTTTCCAGCAGGTCTAGCCCTAACCTGTAACAGTACATGGTGTTGTTCCTCCCCTGGTGTAGGACTCTATGCTTATCCTTGTTGAACTTCATTAGGTTTGCCTTTGCCCAGCTCTCCAGCCTGTACAGATATTGCTGGACATCTGGCCAGATACAGGCTGCAGACATTTTGTGTCTCTCAGCTGCCCTACCACTGCTAGCCCAGTCACAGGGGGCAAGCTGTCCTCTAATGCACTGGAGGGTAAGGGAAAGCCCTCAGTAAACAGGACATTGACACATAATCCACAGACTTTTGGCTTGCCTTCTTCCTTCTCTACCTGGAAGACACTCCAGCTGGGACTGGACTTTCTTTCAAGCATGAGAACTAAGCTTAAGCAGTTTTTGCAGCAGTAGTGCTGTTCTGTAGAACCAGCTCTTCTGTGAAGATAAAACACCCCTGTCTCTGTGGAGGCCGCTAATAGTATCCTGCATCACATGGAGCAAACCAAGGAATTCTCAGACCTGTCATGGGCTGCTGCCTTGAGGAAATGGACACAGCAGCTGCAATGGAGATACCCGTAACCACCTCTCCATAACAGAGATGTTGACAATTTGGGAGTCAAGAACACATTCCCATAATGGGACCTCTTTGCAGCTGGGAAAACGTAATTTACAACCTTGGCAGCTCAAATCCATCTGGAGCACTTCAGGACCATATGTTCTGCAGGCAGCATAGATTATTTATCCTGAAAATCCTTGGTGTAAAACACATTTAAGCCTCCATTTAGTATCATAACGTGAAAGTCAGTATCTTTTAAAGAGCTTACTCCATGTTCTGTCAATGTGGGAGAACTTCAGTCAGCAGGATCTACTGATTACAGCAAAAGATGGCGGTCCATGAAAGCTAAGCCTGAGCTTTCAGATCTGTGCTCAGGGCAAGCCAATGTGTAGTTAGACAACTAACAAACAGCTACAGAGCTGCAGGCATAAATAGTGCCTGCACAGAGTACTGAACTACACAGATTGGATCCTCCACTAATATGACCCTGAGTCAGTCTTTCTAGTCTTCCTGGGCCTTCATTTTCTGAGGAAACAAGGCATAAGAAACCTTTTATTTTGAAAGAGGCAGGATGAGAGCAGCTGTCAACATTATCAACAATTTTTCTTGAGCACCAAAGGTTGCCAGTGAGAGGCACCGTAGGATCGAAAACCATATCCCCCTCTCTTCTGCAGAGGAAAGCACCTTCTGATCCAGCCCACTTGGAGACATGGTAGAGTGGGCTCTGCACCAGGTTCTAGGCAAGGGAGCAAAGCTCTGAACAGCTCCAGTTGTGAGCCCACATTCTTTCTTCTTGCTTCCATGATGCTCTTCTAGGCTACTCTGAAGGCCCCAGAGTTAGCTAGAGCTGGTGTTCCTCTCAGCCCACACACCTTTGGGATAGTGTCTATGTTATGATGTAGTACATATGCCTGTGACCCACTGCAGAATGCCCAGGTGCACACTCATATGCAGTCTTCCTTGTGGAGACCCTCTCAGCCCAAGCAAGGCACAGGTTTTCCCAACCTCACTATGGCTCAGGCCTCAGATCTGCCTTGCCTCTGTGGTACGTTCACTCGTGGCTCCAGGTGAACCAACAAAATCCCATAAGCTGCTACCACAACACAACAGCCACTCCAGGAGACCATCAATAACAGTTTTTAGGGCAGAACTGAGCAAGGACAATGTAATGTACAGGCCAAAATCCTGCACAGCTTGGGAAACTCTGTTAAAGGACTGCTTTATGCACTTGCTGTCAAGAGACTCACACACAGAGTTTCAGATCGAATTAGTGTGTAGAACAAAGTAGCATCTCGGAGAGGATTTACCAAAGCCATTCCTGTATCACACAGACACAGGGTGTCAGGGGTTGGAAGGGACCTTGGAGATCTTCAAGTACAACCCCCCTGCCAGAGCAGGACCATAGAATCCAGCACAGGTCACACAGGAGCAGCCAGGCGGG